>JAHQIW010002627.1:0-129331 GCA_019055375.1 Parelaphostrongylus tenuis
CGTAGTCGTTCGTTAGTTTCAAGATGTCTTGACACTAAGCTTAGTTTGTGAAACGACCCTCATATGTTTTGCTTACGAAAAAAGATTGTTTTGGTTTCGTAGTGCGTTGCTCCAACTTCACAGTGGATTTTTTGATATTTTCTAATGAAGCTTTGATGCTAAGCAAACCATGTCGCTATGAAAAAATGGAATGTCATTGAATGGATCTGTGTAGACGTATTTTCAGTGGAAAGAGAACTCAGTTTTTCCCAAAAATTCCACTTGTCCTCAGGAATTGTGCGAAATAAACTCGTATTTTGCGGAATGTCCTCGTACTTTCTTGGCTTTATCAGGAAAGGCACTTTTTGCTAGACTGCTGAAAGTCACTCGGTAGCATAAGGAATGCTGATCTTGACATTGAGTTGAATTCGTGAAGAAGCTTGGGGATAAAAAATAAGTAGAGCACGTAAAATCAATGCTCATAACTAAAGACAAAGGCTGCCGCGGATCAAAAAATCGGATTTCGGATCGGAAAAAAATTAAGCGGGTTTAAAAATGTTCACATCAGAGAGTATGTAGATAATATAAAAAGGTATCACTTGTAACAAAATAGAACGAAGTCTCTTCAACCATTCTATAGAAATCTCAACTCCTCAAATCCACTAAACATTGAGAAGTTGCTTCAAATCATCGATAGAATATTGCAATGTATAGTACTATTTACGACAAACAAATCACTACTCTGTATATGGTTTGGCATGTTTCAACCAAAAATAGCCTTACTGAAGTCTCTTTTCTCATATCAGTCAATTGACTGCAGAAAAACCCCATTTATTGGTGATGAAAACGCGCGATTTTGTCGTCTACCGCGTGAAAAATCAACGTGGAACTCAAGGGGTTAATGTGACAAATTTGAGCAACATATTTGCAGAGACATTCTTATAAATTAGCGTTTCCCTCTAACAAGCAATTCCAAGGTTGCCAATAACAGAAATTATAGTATAAAATAGTGATTCAATACAACGGTGGTGGAGTGGCCGACGTTTCAACGTTTCTGCCTGGGCTAAGAGAGTGTTTGACTGAATATTACAAATTATACCTTTAGTTTCGAGTGTCTTCTCCAAACGACGCTCAAATTTCAACAAGCCTGATGTTTTTTGAGCCATGCATATGGTCTGCTAAGGGCACTTATACAGCCAGGCCAACAGCAATCGAGTGCACAGCACTGCTCATTCAGTGATCTTTTCATTTAATGGCACATGTGAATAGTGCGTCTGCGCCTTCTCTATGTAGGAGGGTAGGGTTCCTCCCGTGAGAATCGGCTAAGACGAAAAGCACTGCCCAACTAACGAGGCTGTAAAGGCCGAAACACGTGTACTGGGCTATATAAATGCATGTAATAGACCATGTGTATTACTGAAGAAAGAAATATAGGCCTACAATAAATTAGACTTTTCCAGGCTCTAAAGAACGTGAAACATTCTTCGGAACGTCAGCCGCTATCACTACTGAGCTGTATTGCTATCGTAACCAATAATTACCATCATCAGCAATCGCGAAACTGAAAAACACTGTATTATTCAATCTATGCCGAGGTTGATAGATAGTCTCCCCTCGAACATATCTATGAGGAGGTGGTAGGACAGTGATGCAGGTCATCGGCATGCAAGGTGCTGGCCCGACTCGCAACCTCAACAGCCCCTTGCAATTAGTCGACCGATGCCCTGCGGGACTTCTTAGCTCATATTCCTCCAGGATTGCAAGAAGGCCAGTCCGATCAGCATTCTACAACGAGAACAGAAGAGAGCGAAATCCTCAATCAGCAGCTGAAGCAATAAGTGAAATGCCCGAAGACCTTTGTGGAGCGCGAATTCGAGGAAATGAATTGAGCACAACAAGTGCTGGAATCCGCACAGCACAGGTGAAAGCGGGTCGTGTAAGAAAGTTAAATAAGATGAAATTTAAAATAAAAGACAAAATGGCCCTGAAGAAGGCGAAAGCTGCTGAGTCGTAGGCCAAATTGTATATATTGTACTGTCTAAGCTGAACTCTTTGCCGTCACTTTGATATAAAACACTTGTACATTTGTTCTAAGATGGAATTATTCCAAGAGCAAAAACGATTTTTGATGCTACATAAGTATCGCTAGGGTTCAAGTGCTCCTTTAGCAGGCACCGATACTCGTGCAGCACCAACAATCATTTTTGCTCTCGGGACAATTCCACCTTAACCGGTTGGCTTCTATGGACCCAAGGGCGTGTTCAACGACTCCACCTCCTCCGCCTCGAGTGGACGCCAACTACAGCTACAGTTCATTCAGGACACTTACACACATAACATCAAGCAACAGCAGTCAACATGCCGGCGTAGACCGTACGCGAATCATTCCAACACTTAATTGTGGGTCCTACTACGAAAAGGAGCTGTAGTGGGCGCCATTCGCGCAGACGGTGGAGTCGTTGGACACGCCTTTGCGTGCACAGACGTTAATCGGTCAAATAGACATATAAGTCAAAATAATCGCAAGAAGCTGCTCTGACGACAGTCGAAACAAAAACTCAAATGCATGAAAAACAAACAACAGAAACGAAAAAACTCGGAACATTCCTTGCCAATTCACTGAACTTTGATTAAAAATCTTCACAGTCCAGTTTGACGGTCTTTTTCGACGCTCGTCGTATATTGGTTGTAATTGAGAGGAAGAATATGGAGTGATGTGGTCAGCAGATATCGGGAATAACAAAAACCATGGGAAGTATTCTACACAACCACCGAATTCATTATATGAAGAAATTTATCCCTATTCAAATTCACGTTATTCATTAAAGATATAAGCAATCATAAACGTTTACAACAACATATTCAATACATTACAAATCAGTGACTCATAAAAAGAAGATGAAAAATATGAGAAAATTGTCCAGTACCTATAAAGGATAGTATATCTCACAAAACTCCTTCGTCTTTCATTCTCATAAAATTTCATATATCGAAAGATAAAAGTGAAAATGGATAGAAAAAGAAAAGAGAACAAAAGAGACTATGATGCTTAACGATTATAAAGAACCTTCGTGGATAACAGGTCACTAGCTAAAATTACACGGTACTCATTGATTCGGAAAACGCTGTTTTAACAATCAGACAGTGTTTTTTTACGATTGAACACGAACTTTAGAAAACGCATCAAAGAGCGAAACGAATGATTTTTATGGCTACACTACCACTTCCACCGAAGGAGGATTTTCGAGTGAAGAAGAAGAAAGTTTTCATTCTTAACCTCAGAATAGCATCGATCATTGGTGATTCCTGGCGATCACCGCTCAAATCACGTCCATTTTCACAGAACTCGCTTCCTGCTCGTCCATAGTTGAGCGATTCACTAACTAGTCGAGGAAACCATAAGATATTGCTGACTAAATTTACGTAAACATTGACAGTTTCCTTCGTAAGCGGACAATTTCACAGTATTCTCAAAAGAAAAGCATCACTAAACACTCGGACCATAGTCTAGCATTATGACTTCCGAAACTGGACTTCAACTCCCCATTGGATCAATGCTAATCGTTGTTCGTCTACGGCAGTACGATAACTATGTTGTTCTGCGCATCTTCTGGAGGCTTTCCTTTCTACCTTATGGAGATTTTCCTTCTATATCTGCGAAACATGGAAGAATTAAACAGAAAACCACACTTATATGGAAAACGATTACATAAAAACGATAGGCAGCAATAAGAATACTTATCTATATATCCAAAAAAGTCAGCAGAAAAGGAGCGTCGGTTGATGTCACTGTTTGATGGTTGACTTGAGATTGTACATGTTACACGAGCATCGTTAGGGTTCAAGTCCTGCTTTGGTAGGAAACGATTCTCATGTAGCATCAACAATGGTTTTTGCTCTCGGTACAGTTCCATCTTTGGACAAATGTACAATGGTAATACATCAAAATAACCGCAAGAAGGTGCAAAAAATCATACAAAGAGATCATATGCCATGTATATCTTAGCAAAAGTCAAAGAATTTCGTAAACCAATTTGAGAAGGTTGCTTCGAAGGCATAAACCTGGCTATGATAAATATGATTGTGATGAGAAATTACTAACGTGCTCTACTTTTGTAAAACAGCAGCTGGTAAGTGACGCTGCCGATTTTCGTATAAAACGGCTCATTCCATTTGAGAAGTAATCGCTTCTTGATGTTGAAAAGCTTTCGTCTCGACCACGAGGACGACTCCTAATTCTTAGGCTTGACTGTTCTGACATGGACATTCTGAAAATACAGATTTATCAAGGTGAAAAAACGTAAAATATAGCTGCCTTACTACTTGAACTTGTATAAGATGAAAGAGAATGAATTGATGAGTATAACTGATGAAATGACATAGAAAAGATGGTAAGGAGAAGTGGTAAGACGTGGACGGCTCGAGATGGATAGGCCACGTCGTGTTCAACGGTGTACCATAAGCTTTAACGGACCATAAGTTTTGATAATTTCAATGGAAGGACGCAACACGGATATTCCTATGCCAAAGAGATACTGATCGAATTCTGGGGCAAATTCCATGAAACGTTCGTTAACTGATAGTCAGAGAGCGTTTGATAGGGAAGGGAGAGATACGCTCCTTTTATGTCGGGATTTGAGACATTTTATGACCTCGCAAGACACACTTGACAACTGGGTAAAGTGGCTAAAAGGTAGCAGATGCGTTGCGGGATTACGGCCAACAGTCGATTTTACTATCCGAGTACACTGGTAGAGTATAAGCAGATGCCTGACCATTATACTATGAACAACTATAGAGTCCTCATCTTTCTCATCTCATATTCAACGCCACCATGTCTGAGAACAAAAGGGGTGACTCCTGCGCTCAAAATGTTAAGGCAGCCTGAAACTATGCACAACTGAGATGGCCTTTCAAAAAGAGCGGAGACTGGGGACATTTTCACAGATAGATAGGCACATGCTTAGTTACGTGGATTCTAGGCCGGCAAGGCAATGATGCAGATATATTCATATGTATTCATTCCACTATTCATTTTATATGACCTGCATTCACATTCCATTGTACGGGTCTCAGTACTTCTAGCATCTATATCCTCGCTTGCTTAACGAACTCGCCTTCTTCATGAAAGTCGTAGAAACTGGTCGGGCATGTCTCCATGCAATCTCGAGGATAACCAAGCCAGCGCGCTCGCTCATTGATTGCTGGAACGTTGGGGAGATCAGCAACGCACCGCGCTTCGCTAAACACTGGGACATCACCCAGCATTGTGACTTCTCAAATTGGATTCTCATCTCTCTATTGAATTAATCCAAATCGTTGTCCGCCTACGGCGATACGACAACTATACTACTTCTGTAGATCTTTTGGATACTTTCTTTTCAAGTTTTTCTAGAGGTTTTCTTTCTATGGCTATAAAATATCAGAGCGTTACACAGAAAACCATATCTATACAGTAAACGACTTCAAATAGCTACTTATTTAACCGCTTTTAGTGGTTGTATGATGTCATAGAGATGAACACTGATGCAGAATGACGCGCGAAACTAGCGCAAAAAGTTTTGCACATCACTCTACATCGCTGGGTATATCGAAAACGACTTTATCAGAACGATTTGCAACAAAAACAGTTCTCATTTGTATATCAAATAAAGTCAGCAGAACAGCAGCGTCGGTAGCGCTTGGTTAGCAGACGCCCTCGGAAAGGATGAAATGTGGGCACGATTCCCGTCTGACGTTCAAAGTTCTACATATCACTCAAGATTGTTCGATGAAGAACAGTGACATGCTTAAGATTAATGATAATAAGAATTTTTGGTAAAAACATGCCATTCTGAAATTCAGAGATTCTGGAACTCTTATTTTCACCTTCCGAGAATTACATTTCTTAAGAATGTAACTTATTAGGTTGACAAGAAACTTTCCGGACTTTTTCGCCTAATTGATTAATTTTCGAGCATTTAAGCATTTGTTTTCACTATCGCTTGGAGCAGCTTCTTACGGTTATTTTGATATAGAACACTTATACTTACGTTCAAAGATGGAATTGTTCCGAGAGCAGAAACGATTGCTGATGTTACACGAGCATCGTTGCGCGCCAAAGCAGCACTTGAACCCAAACGATATTCGTGTAGCAACCACAATCATTTTTTTTCTCTCGGAGCAATTCCATCTCAAAACAAATGTATAATCGTTATATATCAACAACCAGAAAAAGCTGCTCTAAACGATAGCAAGAATAAAAACTCAAATGTATGAAAAATAATCAAAAAAAAAAAACGAAAAAATCCGCAAGTTTCCTGCCAACCCAACATAATATCTTTGTGTTTGCTGAATAATAAAATAATGGAATTAGTCAATCGATGCCGGCGTGAATCAATAGCCGATTTTGCTAATAAAATAAAAGATCGCATCGGCCGACCTTCAGCGTGAATTCCTTCTATAACGTCCGATATATAAATCGGGACAAACATCACTGACAATACCATCGATCGATCTATCACCTTCTCAACTACGTTCCAAAGAAAAACTTTGGTTTTAATCGTTTGGGAGATCGGGGTACATGAAAAACCTATGTCATTCGCAGGAGAGGAACTTTTCATAGACGCCACTACCATGCTTGGCCGGTTTTTGAAAACACCATTTTATAGCGCTGTAAAATACACACAATACTACGTCTCAAACAGACATATTTCTCGACGGACTGAGCTCTTTCTTAGGAATAACAATAACCAATCCATAGCGTGTTCGTTGCTGACTCCAATGCTGTGCTTATATCCTGAAAAGACCGTTGCTCTGCAACGTCGAATCAGCAACGATTATGCTTTCGAATAATTTCTAATAGTCTAAAGAAAGAACTAGTCCGGCGATAAACATACTCGTTTCAGACAGTTTTGTGTGGATTTTACATCCTTATAAAAGGATCTTTACGAAAAACGGCGACATGGAACGTAGCCAGGACTCTCAGCTTTCAAATGGCCACTAACACCTTTATGAAAACTTCCTGTCCAGCTGGTTTTTCATTTGCCCTCTTATAACCGAGAAGAATTGAAATTTCTTACTAAAGTATAATCATAGACAAAACTAAAATATGCTGAATGAAACTCAAGTTATACAATACACATCAGTCTTGGGAAAGAAGGCGACGGTAGCGTTGTGGTTAGTGATGCGGCGAGTCGGAAAGTGAAATTATAAACTAGGCCTTGGTTCGATTCCCTCCCTTGCCCGCTCCTCAGCGTTTTGCAGTCGATGAAAGAACGCCTTGGCTTGGCTACCTTCAAGATTTCGAGAAGAATCGAATCGATCACCATTCCATGAGATTCATAAAAAGATGGAATTCCCAAACATATCTATCTTATTCATTTACACAACCCGTCATCACAATTTTTTTTATTCTACGCATGCCAGTACTTCTAGCATTCGATTCGTTTTTTGTCTTCTTTTTGAACGACATAGAATACCGATCAAACATGTCTCCTTGCGATCTCGAGGATAGTCTGCATGGCTGCGTCGCTCCATAGGGCGTTCGTTGTCGACTGCCGGCGAATGAAGGGTGGGAGGGGGGGTGGAGCTCGGCTGCACGACAGCCGCGACAAGCATCACAACCACTCGGCCATGGTGCTCCCATCAAACAGGAGTCAAGGAAATACGTGGAATCGTCGAAGATCTCTGAGAAAGATCCACGAAGGCGAGGAATTGAACCGCATGTCAGAAGGGCAAGGATCTCCACAGGAGACTGGAATGGTGGGCAAAGAGGATAAAAAGCTCCCGGCGTTGATCAATCCCTGAGCGATGCGCCATGCACTGGATTCCAGTGGTAGCATCACTTGAGGTGATTGAATGCATATCTAAGCTTTAAAATGACTCGCGGTCGCCTTCCGATTTATCAAGCCAGTGCTGCTTAACCTCTCAGGAAAGTCTAAAACTAGCGTGTTACCACTTTACCCACACCGGAGGGATGAATGGATTGGTGAGCCGTGAGCGCGAGATCGAACCACGGACCTCGTGTGCGACGCAGAACACCTCTAATCACTGCGCCGCGCGAGCTCTTCAAAATGCTGGGCACAGTGGAAAAAACAAAATAAAATCTAACGAAACAAAGTGAAATTAAATAATATAGAGTAGGAAAAAAAGAATAAGAGAATAAAATAGAACAAAGCAAACAAAATAAGACAAGGACATCGATATGCACTGATCCGCAGATTCCACAGTACGTAAATGTTGAGTGCGACAATGGAGCAGTAAATTAGCGCTGGAGCACATTAACAAGTAGACGAGGCACAAGTACACTGCGATGAATGAGGATGGCGAGATGATTTTCGTATGACTTCCTTCCGGTCTTTAGAGTCCCTGATAAGGTCATAATCTTGAGAGAGGCCAAAACACGTGTACTAAACTATATGAGTGCCCGAAATAGATCTCATGATGAACTCAAAATATGTTATCAGATTATCTATTGTTTTGAGTGAGGTCGCAAGATAGTCTCTTCAAAATTTTATGGTACATATATATATATATATATATATGTATACATGTATATATATACATACATATTTATATATTGGACGGCGACAAATTTATAAATCGATCTCATTCGCTGGAGACGAACATGTGTGTGGTTAGGTCGTGTTAATAATCATTTGAAAACCTGAAGAGACTTGTGGCTACTGCGCCACGTCGCCGATTTTTCCAAGACATCCTTTTGTAACGTTGTAGCATCGAGATCAGAAATTATGTTTCACAATTGCCTTCTGTCTTCATTCTTATCACGCGTATAGTTCTCTGGGAAAACACGAAAAGCATGTCAGCGTGTAGAGAATTTTCCGTTGCATCAAAATCACACGTTTTATTATCAAGTTTCTGTCGATGCGGTGAAAAAATCCCCAGTCGAATAACAATCTTCCAAGTGCCATCTACAGCCTACCCCCCCCCCCCCTGCTCACCCTTTCCGTGTAATAGCCCGTGAACAGATCGTCGAAAAAGAGGGATAAATCGGGAGGCCACTGCGAGTCATCGTAACTTAACGCATCATGCGCACGTCGTTACGTATTAACCTCATAAATTCCTTCACTGACACTCTAATTATAGTGTTCGGACAGTTTTTTTTCGCACTTTGTAGCCTTTATTAGTGTACACTTTGTTATCGAAGATTATTCTATGTAGCTCAACATTGCAAGAATTACATTGTGTGCATTGCACTAAATTGTGCACTCAGTTTGTTTCTGTGTATCTACCACCCACATTAATCGTCAACTTTTGCTTGTAATCTCGCTCACAGATTAAGAATATTTGATTATCTTCAAAGATGTCCTCGAAGAGAATCTTGAGTGAATCCAAACATAGCTTTGTAGGTATTCCTAGATCTTGGAAATCTCTTGGAGCTTCTTAGACAACTTTAACATCAAAACCACATGCAAGGTAGATGTGAGTCCTAGACGGGTTCGAATCAGCGTCATGTGAGGATCAAAGGCACAATGCGACTGCATTTCATTTTACACTTTATACATACAAATTCAAGCTAATATTTGCGCAAAGCATATCTCAAATGAAGTTTAGTGTTGCTGCTAAATATAACCGGATAAATTATGGAAAGTTAAAGTTGTAGGTACTCAACTGATTCACATCTTCTTCCAAAAGCCCACGCCTATTCTGAATGCCTCGCCTCGTCTATGTTAAATTTAGTGCGACTAAAACATTGCTAAGCCTGGAGTTTGACCCTATAAAACCATCTTCTTAGTCCTTTGGCTCAATCTTGCACTTTTTCTCGATTCTGTAAATCGAGCTATAGAACGATGATGCCAAGGAATTAGTTTCATTAACGTCAATGCTGCTTATCAAATAATTTATAATTTTGAAGCGCAAAGAAACTTTAACGGCTGAGTGACGGCTGTTTCAACGGGGATCAAGTTGTTTCAATTGTGTTAAGGACAACTGGGAGATGTTAAACAGTACTTGCACCTTTCATATGGAATGCATTGCCTAAGAGTTCTTCATGGTTCACATATGTCCTGAAACTTTCTATCAGATCTCGACAGCATTGTCGTTATTTGGAGTACGAGTCTCATTGTCAGTTACACATTTTGATTTGTTCTAAAGGCATCACACCATACATAGAATTGGGGATACGTTCTAAAAAGTCGAAGGAAAACACGAAACAACAAGTAGAGAAGCATGAAGCCCGAATGATAGGGCGAAGGGCACAACGAGAGAGGCGCGGTGATTTCTTGGAAGAGATTAAATGTTCTGACCATCATGTGTTGACATCAACGTGTAGGGTGTACAAAGATGAACTGAGCGTCAAATGCGGCACCTACACAGATTTAAGCACCACTTTCTAAGTACTCAAGTAACCTACGTTTGCGGTTTATGGAACCCTGATTGAAATTTATTATAGTCAAAGACAATGTTACTAGCCATTTTGAGGTCGGTACGGTAGCAATGCACCTTTGGCGGTTTCGCCCTCTTCACCAGAGCCACATGCTCCCCACATGAATCACCCTGTTGATAGTAGGGACAAGGGTAACTTCGATATGATAAAATAACGTTAGATTGCTATTTCTACGCTCTCACCACACTCCTGCACTCGATGGCATAGCGCTGTTATTCAGACAAAGCACTTTACATTCAGCTGGTTCATGAAACCTTGTTATAAACATTAAATGTAGTCAGAAAGAATGTTTCAAGTTATTTCAAGGTTGGCGCGTCGAACGTAAGACGCATTGTCTGAAATAGCAGCCGTATGCCATTGATTCGAATAGAATGGTGAGGACACGGAAACTACAAATTACAATATTTCATCGTGCCAAGTTTCCTCGTTCTTACTATAAGTGGGGACTTGCGGAGCGTGTGGCTCTAATGAAGCGGGCTAGAATCTGAAAGCAGAGCTGACTTTACTTCCTCAACAACAAGTCAAAATGCCAATCTTAACAAAGAAAAAACTTTGCTATTAACGTTATACTTTTGATTTTATTCTTGATTTGAGTCTCCCAATCTTACAAATCTTATCTATTTTGTCCATGATGTAATAGTTCTGAGATGATATCGTCCCTTCAAATATTTTTCCTTCGTTAGCAGACTAGAACAAATTCCTGTATGCCTAATAAGTGACCAGAAAGTGAACGACTTAAAGCACCCCATGGGTGCCACTCATACTACTGCATTTGATTCTATAAAATATTGTAAACCGACCACCCGTCGTATGCTGCGTTTTATGGAGGTGTGGGACCAATCAAGAGATATCCTATTCACTTTGCGCCTATATGCAGAGGCAGTCTATTTGTTATAAACAGCCATCTTCAGAATACATTTACGTCTTATTAATTCAGAAATGTCTCCTTTCATAAAACCCCATGTGGAGCTGTAAACCCCTTCGTATAGTTAACAGTTGGATGATACGTCGAATTCATCTGATTCATAACTGGCAACACAAAGATAATTGAGTAGATCACTAACATATTACGTCTAGAAAGTACATTGTTAATATAGGTCTGAAAGGATAATTTTTAGAAATATCCATCTTGCAAGCATGTGCTCCGTTTCGTTAGAAGTAGTAGCACACTTGTCGCTTCTTAATCATTTCTCCACCACTTTCTCTTCAGTCCTATGTTGGCTTCATTTTTGAGAAGAGTTATACGCGTTCCGACTAATATTGCCTGATTTAGTCTACAGAAAATACACAGAACGAAAATTAAGGTGATAACTGCACAGAAAAAGAAGGTGGCATGACCTGATCCTTAGTTGTCGAAGGAACTGTAATAAAGACACCATGTCCAAACTCACAAACCTTTGAAAAAAATCAGAGCGACTTTCAAAAACATAGGACGACATCTTCTTCACATGTTCATTACTCTACACTACAGAGAACAACATTTACAGAACAGAAACGCAACAAGTGAATATTTAGAGTACGGAATAAGTGCCACAACAGGAGAGTACATACCCTAACTCAGAACTTATTGATAGATTAAAGAAGAATACAACTCAACCGATTCACGATCAATGTTGATTCACTTCCTTGTGCTGACGATTCTTCTACGTTCGAACGGAATCTGTAATACGCTTAGGTACAGGTAAAATCAAAACATTCTACAGAAACTGCAATGGATTGCCCTTAGGTGTGCGATTCTCCACATATGTATAGAAGTACGACGGTGAAGATAAAGTTTCAGTGAGTCAACGAAAAAAAACCTCTTAAAAAACTAGTCTCGGATTCTCTATCATAGTCGAGGGCATTGAACATTTTGTCTATGTTTTGCCATACGTGCTGCCCTGAGTGATGATATCAACGAACTATCCATGCTGCAGTTTTTTTTTCAAGCAGCACACTGTTCTCTTACTAAAAGTATTTCAAGAGTGAGAGAACAATGAGTTGCAAGAAAAAAAAAACTGCGGCATGGAAAGTTCGTTGATGTTATCGCTCAAGGTACAAAACGAAGACAACTGGTCGCATATCCAACACATTCATTTGGGGTTTTTTGTGAAGAGCCGTGTCTTTGCTATCTATGCTAACTTGTTTATTCTTCTGTAGCGCCCAGAGGGCACACTTATCAATTTACTGCGTCTTCAATAATATTATAAGTTTTCAACACAGATGTACCAAGATATGGGAAAAAAATTAGGAGCAGAAAAATGGCGAGCTACAACTACCACTTTATGAGTTTATTTGATCCGTAGCACAAATTTTTATCGTCAGGTCCCACTACTTGTAGTACTCAATTCGTCCCTCCCTTGCCTGAGGACTTCTAGGCCAAGAACATCATATTTGAACTTGTGATAAGTTTTCTATGTGATATAAGAGTTGTAAATGTTCTTCAATTATGGAAATACATATAGAATAACACAGAAGTCACTGACACCATTGAAAACAATACTAAAACGTAAACGGAAGCATATATCCAGTAATGTTGAGTGATAGACAAAATTTTGAATTTCGGATGGGATTCGAATCCATGTCTCACCCATTCCGGAGGCGCGTGCTAACCATTACACTACCTGCTCTCCGAAAATGAAGACCGATATTGGCTTTCCAGGCCGCGCTGACGGCTGGCTGCCGACAAATCGGCACAACTGTGTCGAAGAGTGATAGATGAACAGGAACGTCACCAGAACAATGATTAGCACGCGCTTCGGAAAAGGTGAAACGCAGGTTTGAATCCCGCCCGACGTTCACAGTTTTGCATCACTCAGTATTATTGGATGCATACTTGCAAACTCATACCACCGCTAAAAGTGGTTGAATAAAAGGAATTCTAGCCGGTTATAAATGAGATATCTATGCAAACTGGGAATTAAGAACTCAGAAACACAGGAAAAGTCTGTTCACCTTCCAGACGGTAGATCTGATCATGTGCACTGAGTTTATCGCATGAGCTGAGAGGAGAAAAGTTGCCATTAACCCATGCGGTTGCTGCACAAAATTAGACGTACTCGCTTATGCATCAAAACATACAAAGCAGTGACTGGATCTAGTTAAAACCAAAATAGAGAGCAAAACATCGACCAGGAAATATTGAGTGACAAGGAAAAAGAAAACTTACTGATTCTTTACAGCAAGAGGAGTTGAAGTTCGCAATTCACTGGGTTCAAAGAGGAGAACCGTATCATTCTTTTTTTTTTTAAACTAAAACACCAACTGCTCAGAAAAGCAAATGCTATCACCACACTTTCATAGTCAATCAAAAAGTAGCCACGCTCTAATAAATTATTGCAGAGTGGATTGCATATTAAAAAAACTACGATTTTTTGGCTACATCTGCCTTTAGAGATGTGTCTCTGATATCTTGTTTGGGTGTGTTGCAAAGATTATTCTCACGACAGGCCAATAAATCCCCGCCATCATCCTCTTTCACCACGCTATCATCCGAATCCATTGCAATATCTCGCTCTGGTAAAACTAGAGGTACTTTTCTGTTACCGAAAAAGGTTTCTGATAAAACCTTTTTTACTAAACATAGACTCTCCTAAAATAATTGTTTTGAAGTAGCCTTCTACAGCGCTGTGGCACTAGAAATAAAATTGCATTCTGCAGGCGACACGTAATATCGCGCATATTTGTTGGACAGAGTTCTCCCTCTAAGCCATTAGTAATCATTCGATAGCGTAAAACCGGCGATTATCCTGTGCTAGTTTTTTGAAGGACCCCTTTACTGCTTTACAGCGAGGAAAATAAGAGTGAGTATCACACATGTCGCGCACTGCTTGTTGACAAGCGTGTGAGAGCCGTGTATCGATCGCAAAGCACGGTTCACGCACGCTGCGTGATTTTTGTCACTAAATTTAAGATTTTTTTAGTTTGGAGATAACTTCAAATTAAACGTAAGACACTGCCACTTCGAGATTTCCTCTACACATACATATGCTTTGATTGCATATTATTGGGCTGTTTGAGTTTAGGCATATTGGCGGGTTTATTTGGTAGTAAAAAATGCGGAGGGAAAATTTTTGAACAATAAAGAAATTACGCGTCAACGTGCGGCGCGTGTAAAACTTAATTTTATTCTCATTGATACATCGTTGTGGGAGATCTTTTTAGAAAACATGCACACTTTTGAAATCTTCGAGATCTATGCTTTCGAGTGATTGTTAAAAGTCTAATGAACTTTGTCAAGAAAAAAGATACCTTCAAAAACTTGTTTGAAAGCCAGAAAATTACTGAACTAGAGCTGGATAATTTGAGAATACATTAAATTATAATATCTAGAAAAGTACTGGAATATTTGGCCAACATTGATACAAACGTGTTGGTCTTCTGCTGACTAGAACTTCGATCCTGAATTGATAAAGTATTATGTATGTCCAGTTCTTCAAAATCACTAGTAACAAAATTATGGACGTACGCCTTCAACTTCAACATTCTTAGCTTTTGTGGAACGAGTCTCTCCTTTCTAGTGATAGGCTGATTGGGAGGTTTCCCTCGGCTGACTTTGTTTACCTCGCTCTTTTTTTCAGCACATTCGATTTTGTCGTCTTGAAATGTGTATGGCTAGATTCCACATGATATAGATTCATGAGACAAAAACAGTGAAAATATCGAGAGGTCATATATGAAAGTGAATATTGTTTCATGTCTACTGACGGCTAATAGGCGGTTGTGAAGTGCCACGAGGACGAATGGGGAGACTTGAATGTGCTTGCTTGAGTCAGTCTATGCTGTTAATGAATTGACAGATTATACAGAAGCAAAAATTACTCTAACTCTATTCCAGCTTCGTACCTTAGAATTACTCTGCACTAGGGCAGGGTGGTAAGATGTTCCCATATGTTCGCTCAAGTTATTCACCTTTCTTTGTATCACTCTTCGAAATGTTAGGTTCAGAACATATCTCGACTTCTTCGCTTAGGCACTATGGTACGCCTTGCCTTGCCTATTTTAGAGACACAGCCTGGTAAGTGCTGTTAGAAAATTTTAAAGGACGTAAGAAGAGATAGTTACTTAATTCTTCTAAACAACACTCCATCAAATGATCATCCTAAATCAAGACGATAAATCAGTCGACTATCCCATAACAGAATAATAAGCAATACAGTGTAGGACTTACGCCACTAGTAAGCTCAGTAGCGTTATAACCATTCTTTACCTGTTTGCTTGTCATTTGTTCTTCTTTCTGCACGATGTGACGGTCTGCTTTTCTGTCCCCATTAAAGACTCCATCGTGCGGCCGCTCATATCTGTTTCCAACCTTCTTTGCTGGTTCCTTAATAATGTCATAAAGAAATTTTCAAAAAGTCTTAACGTATCACATTTTTGACCCAAATATCCATGAGCAAAAATTACAAGAAAAAACTGGTACCTGCTGGTTGTACAGGGACGAATGAATGTCCACCTCATTCCCTATGCATAAATTGTTCATAGGATTGTTAATAATCGTTCTAAAGCTTAGATTTCTTACTACAGCTCCGCGTAGGTTAATTTTTTCAAAATACCATTATGACGATGTAAAATCAAAAATAAATTGTGTTATGCTTAACAGAACCACGTATTTTTTTTCTCATCTCGCTTATATTTCGGTTGACAAAATTCTTTGCCTAGAGTGATAGTAGTCATTAGATAACATAAATTTCAAAGGATTCAAAAATTTCTTTGCTTTTTTAGAAAGCTCCTTCAACAGTGCTGTAGGAGAAAAAGAAGATCCGTACCTTACACCTTGCCGGACAAAGCTCTTTTTATGCAATTAGTAATGATTCGATAGCCTAAGTATCAATGATTCCAACACTGTGCTTATTTTCTAGAAATACTGCGCTTATTTTCTAGAAATACCGTATAGCAGAAAAAATAAGATCGAGTTTTACATTTTCGACGAGCTTCTCTACTGGTCACTCCATGGGGCGGGGGAAGCAGGCACGGGACGAGGCGGGACGATCAATCAATCGTCCTAGATATGTTGTTGCTCAGTTGGGAATTTTTCTCCGCTTTGAAAAAATCTCCAGAGAGGACGACTGACTAAAATGCTATGGAAGTTTCTCTGCACGTTGATAAGCTTTTCGTGCTACCAGCAAATTATATGCGTATAGAAATGAGGGGTATGAAACATAACTTTTTTGGATGTTACAGCGTTATAAAAAGGTTTTGAAAAATCAGCCACTTCGGGCTCTAACCAAAAATCTAAGCTTTCGAAGTTTACCAACACTCCAATGAAAAATCCTTCTGCAGCAAATGAGGCTGAGTGTTCCTTTGCCCCTTATATCCGAAAAGTACCGAAAAATCTTCGCTCTACGAACCTTTCTACTGCGACGTTGTCCTCGCCCTTTGTTGAGCCTGCTTTTTTCCTGTAGGAAATTTGCTTCCTCTAAAGCTAAGTCGTTCAAACGTCTGTCATAGATCTCATTTAGTCTTAGGGCCTGGAAGTTATTTCATTCTGTTTGTAATATAAAGAAATGAACATTTTAGTTCTGTTATCTCGTTTGACGCGGGAATTCGAAGTACACGTTGCACGTTTGAATGTTTCGCAAAAGTTTTGCTGCCAATAATCCACTCAGTATACTACAAACAAACCCAAACAGTGAAGATGTTCACAATTTCACTGCAAGTTTTTCTCAACTAGTGATATACAGTTATAAGAAACTGTGTTACATGAAAGTGAGATAGGTAACACAGATGACTAAGTGACGTGACAACAAGATGGTGACAGTTGCGTGGCAGATTAAATGTTGTTCATTGAGGGCAAATGAACCCGCAAGGGGCACTTGACAGATTGGTACAAACAACTCAAATCTAAAGCATTAGAAATTCAAAATTCAAGTAACATGTATAATGAACAATAATGAAATGGTGTTTAATTATTTGTTACACATGGTTTTTGATAGGAGGTAAAAAACTTCGAACGAGAAGTAAAAATTGCATGTAAATAGACTAAAATTACTTCCTGTAGTTCTTCTATCAATGTTGAAATTCCAGCCTGTAGTTTATACATACGAGAAGTCAGTGCCTCTAAAGTAGATTTTTCATAAGCAATCGGATATAAAATAGAAAAGTACATCAAGCTCAAGAAAAGTGCAGGAAATCGCTAACAAAAACAAGATTTTGAGCCATAGAATGGGCCGTTCTTACCAATTTCGGTGTCTAACTTAGACAGAAGTCCTTGCAAGCTCTTCTGCCAATTCAAGAATTTGCTTGCGTCGAATTTTAACATATTGAACATCCGCAACAAGTGCCTTAATAAAATTACTGGATTAATGAGCAAAACTGGGACGAAATCATATGAAAAACGATAGAAAAGGGAAACAAACTCTTAAGTCAAATGCTGTCATTCGATTTGGTAATTCCTTCCGAATATTGACTTGCTTTGCTCGCATTTCTGAAGCCAGAAATCAAACCATTTACCCAGAACGATTATTTGTTACTTATGTAAGAAACACTACTCATGCTTTAGAACAAATTCTCCTGTGATGGTAATATAAACTTTTATGATGTTCGACAATACCAGCTTCTTAAAACGTTTTGTAGGCTATCACAAACGTTGAAAATAACAAGCTACCAGAATGATCGAGTTTTTGACTATGTATGACTGGAAGTAATTGGAAGAGTAAACAGATTAGTACAAGCCTGTAATAAGGCCAGATGTTACTGTTGCAAGAGGTTGTTTGAGATCATGAACATCATCACGCAGTTTTCTCTCAACCTCCTCAATTTTTGACATTCGTGTTCTCATAGCACATAATTTCGCTTGAACTGTAAACTTTGCATATGCGAACAAATGTATACACAATTTATACGCAGTAATACTGAAACTGCTTAGATAAAAAAAATAGCAGGGAGAAAGACTTAAACAAAACCACCACACAAAATGAGAAAAAACTGGAAAGCATTGAACATTAACAACTAAACCTTTATCTTTTTTTACCATTTAGTCAGCACATTCTAAACTTGAAGTTTCCAATTCACTTGACAACTTATTGGCCCTGAAATCGAGGTGTTAAGAAAATCAAATGCTCCTCATACTCATGTAGAGTCTCAAAGAAACTAATGAGGAACAAAGTTGGTTCACCTAAACAAACCAAGTAAAATTCTCATCTACATTCTCCATCACGCTCTTGCGTTGAGACTCCTTTCCACGTCTTTCATTCTGATTCTTATCCATTTCTGTATATCTTGCAAGTTCTTTTTTCATAAAGGCAATCACTTCCTAAATTAGATATGAGAGAATCAGAAATTAGAAGTCACATGATGCAAAAACAAAATTTACAGCAAAAATATACAAAAAAAAATTCCTCGAGTAGTTTACTTGCTTCATAGCAATACTTCGATTCAACTCTTCTAAGCGAATCTTATCATTCGCAGATTGCGACTCCAGAGCATCGAAGTCTGTTATATGTTATAATTTCTTCACAAAAAACCCCTAACGCATGTGTTGGAAATGCGACCAGTAGTCTTCGTTTTGTCATACATGCTACGTTGAGTGATGACACCAACGAACTTTCCATGCCGCACTTTTTTTCTTGCAACTCACTGTTCTCTCACTCTTGAAATACTTTTAGTAAGAGAACAGTGCGTTGTTTGATAGAAAAAAAAAACTGCTGCATGGATACTTCGTTGATATCATCACTCAGGGCAGCACGTATGGCAAAACATAGACAAAATATTAAATGTCCTCGACTATGATAGAGATTCCGAGGCTAGTTTTTGAGAGTTTTTTCTTCGTTGAATCACTGAAGCTTTATCTTAACCAGCGTACTTCTATACATATGTCGTGGAGATTCGCACACCTAAGGGCAATCCATTGCAGTTTCTGTAGAATGTTTTATTTTACCTGTACCTAAGCGTATTACAGATTCCGTTCGAACGAAGAAGAATCGTCAGCACAAGGAAGTGAATCAACATTGATCGTGAATCGGTTGAGTTGTATTCTTCTTTAATCTGTCAATAAGTTCTGAGTTAGGGTATGTACTCTCCTGTTGTGGCATTTATTCCGTACTCTAAATATTCACTTGTTGCGTTTCTGTTCTGTAAATGTTGTTCTCTGTAGTGTAGAGTAATGAACATGTGAAAAAGATGTCGTCCTATGTTTTTGGAAGTCGCTCTGATTTTTTTCAAAGGTTTGTGAGTTTGGACATGGTGTCTTTATTACAGTTCCTTCGACAACTAAGAATCAGGTCATGCCACCTTCTTTTTCTGTGCAGTTATCACCTTAATTTTCGTTCTCTGTATTTTCTGTAGACTAAATCAGGCAATATTTGTCGGAACTCTTCTCAAAAATGAAGCCAACATAGGACTGAAGAGAAAGTGGTGGAGAAATGTTTAAGAAGCGACAAGTGTGCTACTACTTCTAACTAAACGGAGCACATGCTTGTGAGACGAATATTTCTAAAAATTATCTTCACAGACCTATATTAACAATGTATTTTCTAGATGTGATATGTCTGTGATCTACTTAATTATCTTTGTGTTACCAGTTATGAATGAGATGAATCCGACATATCATCCAACTGTTAACTATACGAAGGGGTTTACAGCTTCACTTGGGGTTTTATGAAAGGAGACATTTCTGAATTAATAAGGCGTAAATGTGTTTTGAAGATGGCTGTTTATAACAAATAAACTGCCTCTGCATATAGGCGCAAAGTGAATAGGATATCTCTTGATTGGTCCCACACCTCCATAAAACGCAGCATACGACGGGTGGTCGGTTTACAATATTTTATAGAATCAAATGCAGTAGTATGAGTGGCACCCATGGGGTGCTTTAAGTCGTTCACTTTCTGGTCACTTATTAGGCATACAGGAATTTGTTCTAGTCTGCTAACGAAGGAAAAATATTTGAAGGGACGATATCATCTCAGAACTATTACATCATGCACAAAATAGATAAGATTTGTAAGATTGGGAGACTCAAATCAAGAATAAAATCAAAAGTATAACGTTAATAGCAAAGGTTTTTTCTTTGTTAAGATTGGCATTTGACTTGTTGTTGAGGAAGTAAAGTCAGCTCTGCTTTCAGATTTTGAAGCGTTGCTCAAAAATCGTCAAAGATAATGTTCCAAGCTATTTCGAGATTGGTACGTTAATTTTTTAGATACGTTTCTGCGCACTAGCCCGCTTCATTAGAGCCACACGCTCCGCAAGTCCCCACTTATAGTAAGAACGAGGAAACTTTGGCACGATGAAATATTGTAATTTGTAGTTTCCGTGTCCTCACCATTCTATTCGAATCAATGGCATACGGCTGCTATTTCAGACAATGCGTCTTACGTTCGACGCGCCAACCTTGAAATAACTTGAAACATTCTTTCTGACTACATTTAATGTTTATAACAAGGTTTCATGAACCAGTTGAATGTAAAGTGCATTGTCTGAATAACAGCGCTATGCCATCGAGTGCAGGAGTGTGGTGAGAACGTAGAAATAGCAATCTAACGTTATTTTATCATATCGAAGTTACCCTTGTCCCTACTATCAACAGGGTGATTCATGTGGGGAGCATGTGGCTCTGGTGAAGTGGGCGAAACCGCCAAAGGTACATCGCTGCCGATTCGACCTCAAAATGGCTAGAAACATTCTGTTTGACTATAATAAATTTCAATCAGGGTTCTATAAATCGCAAACGTAGGTTGCTTGAGTACTTCTAAAGTGCTTAAATCTGTGTAGGTGCCGCATTTGACTCCCAGTTCATCTTTGTGCCCCCTACACGTTGATGTCAACACATGATGGTCAGAACGTTTAATCTCTTCCATGAAATCACCTTGCCTCTCTCGTTGTGCCCTTCTCCCTATCATTCGGGCTTCATGCTTCTCCACTTGTTGTTTCGTGTTTTCCCTCGACTTTTTGGAACGTATCCCCAATTCTATGTATGATGTGATGCCTTTGGAAGAAATCAAAATCTGTAACTGACAATGAGACTCGTTCTCCAAATGACGACAATGCTGTCAAGATCTGCTAGAAGGTTTCAGGACATATGTGAACCATGAAGAACTCTTAGGCAATGCATTCCATATGAAAGGTGCAAGTACTGTTTAACATCTCCCAGTTGTCCTTAACACAATTGAAACAACTTGATCCCCGTTGAAACAGGCCGTTATTCAGCCGTTAAAGCTTCTTTGCGCTCCAAAATTATAAATTATTTGATAAGCAGCAATAACGTGAATGATACTAATTCCTTGGCATCATCGTTCTAAAGCTCGGTTTACAGAATCAAGGAAAAGTGCACGATTGAGTAAAAGGACTAAAAAAAATGGTTTTAAAGGGTCAAACACCAGGTTTGGCAATGTTTTGGTCGCACTAAGGTTAACATAGACGAGGCGAGGCCAAAATAGGCGTGGCTTCTAGAAGAATATGTGAATCAGTTGAGTGCAAGCGACTTTACCTTTCCATAATTTATCGGTTATATTTAGCAGCAACACTGATCTTCATTTGAGATATGCTTTCAGCAGATATTAGCTTAAAGATGTTTGTATAAAGTGTAAAATGAAATGCAGTCGCATTGTGCCTCTGATCCTCACATGACGCTGATTCGAACCCGTATGGGACTCACATCTACCTTGCATATGGTTTTGGTGTTAAAGTCGTCTAAAAAGCTCCAAGAGATTCCTAAGATCTAGAAATAACTACAAGGCTATCTCTGGATTCAATGAACATTCTCTTCGAGGACATTTTTGAAGATAATCTGATCTGTGAGCGAGATTATAAGCGAAAGTTAACAATTAATGTGGGGTGGTAGATACACAGAAACAAACTGAGTGCAGAATTTAGTGCAGTGCACACAAAGTGATTGTTGCAATGTTGAGCTACATAGAATAATCTTTGAGAACAAAGTGTATACTTATAAAGGCTTCCAAATTTGAAAAAAAAACTGTCCAAAAACAACAATTAGAGTTTCAGTGACGGAATGTTATGAGGTTAATACGTAACGGCGTGCGCATGCGCGTTAAGTTACAATGACTCGCAGTGGCCTCCCGATTTATCCCTCTTTTTCGGCAATCATGTTCACGGGCTATTACACGGAAAGGTTGAGCAGGGGGGGGGGGGGGGGGGCGTAGGCTGTCGATGGCACTTGGAAGACTGTTATTCGATTGGGGATTTTTTTACCGCATCGACAGAAACTTGAGAATAAAACGAGTGATTTTTGATGCAACGGAAAATTCTCTACACGCTGACATGCTTCTCGTGTTTTCCCAGAGAACTATACGCGTGATAAAAATGAAGACAGAAGGCAATTGTGAAACATAGTTTCTGATCTCGATGTTACAACGTTACAAAAGGATGTCTTGGAAAAATCGGCGACGTGGCGCAGTAGCCACAAGTCTCTTCAGGCTTTCAAATGATTACTGACACGACCTACAAGACATGTTCGTCTCCAGCGAATGAGATCGATTTATATATTTGTCGAAATCCAGTATACATATATATGCACCATAAAATTTTCGAGAGACTATCTTGAGACCTCACTCAAAACAATATATAATCTGATAACATATTTTGAGTCCATCTTGAGGTCTATTTCGGGCACTCATATAGTTCAAGACACGTGTTTCGGCCTCTCATCCTCATCTGTTGTACGATGCCTCTTTTCGTCCAGTCAGTTAGTTGCACGCAAAATTACTCTTTATATAGCGTGATCGACGACGAAATGCCCATAACAAATCGCATGAACGGCTCAAAATATGTTATCAGATGATATTTGGTAGCACTGGGTGCAAAAGTTATTTTAGAGTCCAGAGATATTCTTTTTCTATTCTATTGATCCGAATGATATTACTCGTTACATAAGAGCTATTTTAGTCCTATATCGAGCTATTTTCTACGACGATACCAATAAAAGCAAACAAAAACCAAGCAAAACCCACTCAAATCCACAATGTTTGCCAAACGACTCCAGTAGAATCCTGAAAGCGCTTTTTCAGTGTCAAGATAATGACCTTATCAGGAACTCTATAGACCGGAAGGAAGTCATACGAAAATCATCTCGCCATCCTCATTCATCGCAGTGTACTTGTGCCTCGTCTACTTGTTAATGTGCTCCAGGGCTGGTTCACTGCTCCATTGCCGCACTTAACATTTACGTACTGTAGAATCTGCGGATCAGTGCATATCGATGTCCTTGTCTTATTTTGTTTGCTTTGTCCTATTTCATTCTCTTATTCTTTTTTTCCTTCTCTATATTATTTAATTTCACTTTGTTTTGTTAGATTTTATTTTGTTTTTTTTTCACTGTACCCAGCATTTTGAAGATCTCACGGCGCAGTGGTTAGAGGTGTTCTGCGTCGCACACGAGGTCGGTGGTTCGATCTCGCGCTCACGGCTCACCAAGCCATCCATCCCTTCGGTGTGGGTAAAGTGGTAACACGCTGGTTTAGACTTTCCTGAGAGGTTAAGCAGCACTGGCTTAATTAATCGGAAGGCGACCGCGAGTCATTGTAAAGGTTAGATATGCATTCAGTCACCTCAAGTGATGCTACCAATAGAATCCAGTGCATGGATTGGAACCCAGAATCTGCTGCAAACATTTGAAAGTAAGCCTGAGAATTCAGAAGCCGAAATATCAAAAATCTCGAAAACACAAATGAATATCTTACGGTGAAACTTTTGCTGAGAAGTAAACAGATCCAAAATCTCAATTTTGATAATCTGTCACCTATCGCTCCGTTGATCATCGAGTGACTCAAGTGGGTACCAGCAAAGCTTTCATTTTTCCCTATCGCGCTGCAACAATAGCCCTGTGGGTCCCACTCGCTTTAGGGATTAGCTGAGCGTCATATCTATCTTCTGTTGCTTTTGTGAAGAAATCGGACTAACGGGTCGGTGGTCTTCCTTTAGAGCGCTTGACATCCCGAGGAATCCAGTCAGTAACGGCTCTCGTCCATCGGTTGCCATTAAAGCGCATCACGTGTCCAGCCCACCTTATTTTCGATATCCTGGCGTTTAGAAGGGCTTCTCTGATCTTCGATCGTTGACACAGGTCAGAAGTGCTGGTACTTTCTCTCATTTGCGAGATACGGAATACTCCTAGAATCGACCTTTCGACTGTGCGTTCAATCACGCCAAGTGATCTTTCATCTTGCTTACGCAACCACCAGGTTTCTGTTGTATATGTTGGGGCCCGAATAATCGCCGAGTAGAAAAGGTGGGCACGGAGGCGTATGTTCTTTGTTCTCTTTACTACATCGTCGATGCTCCTAAACGTTCCCAAGCAGCTCGTTTTCTCCTGCTCAACTCTGAAGCTAGGCCGTTCATCATGTTGATTTCACGACCTAGATAGACTTAACGGGAGCATTCGGAGATTGTCTTTCTGTTGAGCGTGAATGGGGCATTGAAAACCCATCCGTTCCTCATAAAACTCGCTTTCGCCAGATTTTGTTGAAGACCAATCTTTACACAGGGGTTGCCGAAATCGGTCCACATTCTTTTCGCTTGGCTAATGCTTGGTATTATAATGGCGACATCATTTAGGACATTGCTGAAAAATTTCGAGTAAAAAAGGCAACTAAATCTCAATACGTCGGTATGCCTCCTTGGCATTGCTGGCAAAGGTCACATGGGAAATCCAAGATGCAAACAGATTTCTTCTCTATCGTAACGGTCTCACAGTTTCTTCGGACATAATTGACCGCGATTCAACTCCAGTAATTAACCTTAATTGTTAACACATGTTACTACATGATCTTGCTTAACTATCACTTATCCTTCGGGGAATACAAACTAGCAGTGTGGTTCATTTCTATTTGTACGCTTCCAATAAGAAGTAGTATTGGCATGTAAGTTGATACATCAGTCAAATTTTTTGCAATCGCTTTGACAGGAGTATTTGTAATTGTGACTCATTTAGACACGGAGCAGAGCGATGTGCGCTCGTAACGCTAGGAGGCACAGATGGAACTCAGGTCAGCGCCGCGCCCTGCCACACTGCAATCGCACTAAAAGTAAGTAACACAGGGAACTGTAAGAAGAAGCCAAAAATACGTTCACTGCTTCTGCCTATTCGGTATCAAAAGTTTTCGTCTTCTTCTCATCTTTTCATCCCCAACAAGCACTTAGTTCCACGTAGTGAAGTTTCTTCTTGCTTGATGTACGCTTTTCCTAGTTGTAAACTAAGCAAGAGTCCCTTGCGCAGATTACATGTTTTCTAACAGGCTCTCCTCTATTATAACAAATATAGCATTTTCTAACAACATCTGCCTCTTTGTTTGATCTATCATCATTCCGTCTCAATTGATAGCACTTGAGATACATTGTTCGCTTATCTCTTATCTCTCTATCAAGACCGATTAGTGTTTTAATTCATTATGATAGTAGGCTTCTCTTAAAAGGTTTTAGACACAATACGTCGCTTTATCAGATGATTTTCCTTCATATTCTGCTATCACGAAAGAATTTTGATTCTTCTGTGTTGTCAAGCAGGGATTCTCAAATTAACCTCTGCCGCTGGGTGTAAGCTTTCGACTGGATTCGTAATCACCCTACAAAATGGTAAACTTTTCAGAATTTACAACAAACTTGTTTTTCATAAACGCCCATCAGCAGTGTTGTCTCAGAAATTATGTTTCACACGCGTTGGCGTTATTGCGCGTATTTTTTATCCTCACGAAGCTCTTCCTTCAAACTGCCAGTTATTGTTCGTCAAATCTCATGATTATCCAAAGTGTGTTTTCTTTTGCAGGAAAAATTTCATTACACTTCTGTAGCAAAAAAAAAGGATTTGTGTTTCAAACGCGCGTATTTCTCGCACACAGCTCTTTCCCTAATTTATTAGTAACCATTCTATAGCGTAAGTTGCGGACATAGTGCTCGTTTGGAAGAGACATAACAGTGCACTGTAGCAGGTAAAATACGATTGAAAATCATGCAGATCATTCCTTGTTGGCTAGTGTGTGTGAGTGACTCTGCATTACCAACTCTATCGATCGATTATTCAGCGTAATTCACATTTTCTCGATGATATCTACTACACATTTATATGCTCTTCGTGCATAGACCTAGGCTGTTCAAGCTTGGGCTTATGTTTAGGCTTAGTGGTGTGTTTATGCATTTTTAGACACTTTGTTGATTCATTTACACAATGTTTTTTTCCACAGTGCTATCCCAGTACTTCTCGCATTCGATTCGTTTCTTCGTCTTCTTCCTGATCATCCTAGAATACCGGTAGGGCACATCTCCTTGCAATCAAGTGATTAGCCTTGCTATGGCACTCCATGTTGTGCCGTTGTTGAATTTCGTTATGGGGCACGGGGCGGAGCTCGGCTCTACGCGCGCAGCGAGAACCATCGCAACCACCCGGCCACGGCGCTACCGGCGCATTTATTTGACAGTGAGAAAAAGAAGTGAAAAGCCCGAGCTCCTAAAACTGTAGAAGGAACCGACCCAAGAAATCCCATATGCCTAAGAAACGAAGAAATTATTTCTAAATAAATAACGATAATCCGCATCATAACGCGCGGAGGGTGTGAGACACAATTTGATTTTCTCTAATGCAGAGCTGTTAGAAGGTCTTTGGAAAAAAAATAACCCTCCGTAAATATCCAAGATTTACGCTAGCTAAACAATAGTGGTAATTCAAGGGAAAACCACTTTTCTGCAAGAAATACGGGTGATGACGCTCTACGCGTGCAACACACTATTTTATTTTCACTGCCACAGCACCGTGAGAAGGCTTATTCAAAATGCAGGAACAATATTAGATTTTTTTGAAATTTTCGCCTTTTGACTATTTGATGATTGATGGAAAATCTTTATTCGGCAGAAGAGGTCCTTTTAACTATCCCTGCTGCTAATAGAAAAGGCTTAGTATTTGTAACTTTTTTTTCAAATGAAATTGTTTTTATTAAACAGCTTTTTGCCTTGGTATGATGTTATGCATATATATCCAGTGTTATAGAGTGATCTGCAAAACTTTAGCGCCAGGTGGGACTAGGACCCGCACCTCACTCTTTCTGGGAATGCGTGCTCTATCTGTTACACTACTGACGCCCATTTTGCACATCGCTCTTTTTAAGTTGTAGCGCATGGTAATGGTAAAATGGGCGTCGGTAGTGTAACGGATAGAGCACGCATTCTTGAAAAGAGTGAGGTGTGGGCTTTAGTCCGGACTGGCTCTATAGTTTGGCACATCACTTTATAACACTGGGTAAATATTCATAAAATAATACTGCCGCAAAAAAAGCGGTTAAATATAAACAATTTTATTTGATCTGTAGTACCCAATATCTGTCAGCGTGACTGGGTTCAATGTCGAGACCGACTACTCAGGCCACGCCGTTGACGGCTGGCGACTGACAGATAGATGCGCTGTAACGTAGAAAAAGCGATGTGCAAAATGGGCGTCAGTAGTGTAACGGATAGAGCAAGCATTCCCGGAAAAAGTGAGGTGCGGGTTCTGGTCCCGCCTGGCGCCAAAGTTTTACACATCAATCTATGACACTGGGCTTTCTTTTTTCTAAAGCTGTTTCCGAGATGGTCAGATTAGTGTTCATTACATAGGAATACTGCAGTATAATACAGAATATAGTGGTGAAATACAGCAGCACAGAAGCATAATATAACAAAACCCAGCGGCTTGAGTTCGGCAAAGGTCGCCATTTTCAGAGCATGTAAAGGGCAAATTAATCTTCAATTTCTTATTTAAAAACCTCCATAACCCCAACAGAGATCTTAAGAAAAATCTATTGGATCGCATAGTAAAAAGCATTCAGTAAGAATACTCACCATTCAGGTGTTTTGGGTCTTTCAATTATTCACCGAAGACCAACCGATTAGAATCAGTGAGTAAGTGAGGCTCTGCCTGACTTAAAGCGGAGAAACTAGCCTGACATGTGGTGCATTCACCAGTTATTACAAGACAATCCTTTTTCTATTCATTTTTAAGCCTTTACTACATATCCAAAGGGCTTCTCAAGTTTACGCGGGCATGTTTTTGATTCCTGTGCGAGGACCATGAATTTGACGTTGAATTCTCCAGCTCGATGCTTTTGCTCTTGCTCCTGTGAGAAGCGTAGTAAGGTTTTTCGGTCAGAGTTTTCTTGTCCCGTAAAGTGTTATTTTACACGGATGCAGAGTTTACTACTTGTTTGCTGGTGTATTCCCCATCGCATATCTTGCAAGAGATTAGGTAAATCGTATCAGATCATATGCAATCGCCGTATCTACCGTTTGGGCAAACTTCGCCCTCTTTTGCTTTGCAGAGGCGGTCATGCAATCGGTGATAGACTAATCGGTGTTTTAGTGCATTTGGTATCTCGACTGCTACCAAGCTATCAAAACATGCCCTGTTTGAGCGGCGTTTCAGAGTTGTACTTACTTCGTTAGAAATAAAAGGCAGAATGAATGGAGCCATATTGTCGTCAGACTTTTCGTTCAGCGTCGTCGAATTTCCACTGAATCTAACCTGAGGAGCTCCTACCTTATCGTAGCCATTAAAGACGACTTTTTTTAGCGACAGCCTTATGGCTTCTATCTTATATTCATTTCCTCTACAAACATTGACAGCTGTTCAGAACATGTTCTCCATAAGTAGGCGTTTTGAGCGTGATGGATGGGAAGATAGGAAATGAACCACATGTTTTTGTCACTCGTTTTATGGCACCACTTTGTGTTGTAAAAGCTCTCGGACAGGTTGACATGAAAGATCAGAATCTAAGCTAATCTGAATCTATTGTTTTACTGTGTGAAGTTTATGTACTCTGACTTGCAGTTATTCAGTAGTGAAATCTGCCCATCTTGTCTTGTGGTTAGCAGACGATAAAACAATCATCTATATACCTGCAGTAGAACAACGGCCTGAGATCGATTATTGGAACCTCTAATTTGGACACAATGGCTATAACAAGGGTTGGAGCTAGTCGATGTACCATTACCAGCCCTCTGATTTGTAAGAGATATTTCCCAAACCAAAGAGAGTCATAACTTGTCGAATGGGCAAACCATACTTGTTTGTGATTGCTTTGCTCTTCGTTAGAAGCTTTTGGATGGCTTGCATCGCGAACTTATTCCACACCTTTGTATAACCTTTTGCTTACCCACCATTTTCCGTTTGTAGGCGATTCGGACGTCTATGAAAAGAGGCTGCCTATGCATGCTGAAATGCCAATGTGGTAGCTTTCTAATGAAATTCGTACTCCTTTCGCCAATAAATGGGATTTCTGTGGTAGTAAATTGTCAAATGCGATAGAGCAAATTTCAATAAGGTTTTATCCATACCGGAGACGCGTGTACTACCACTACACCACTGAGGCACCTTTGCGCGATCACTCATTCTTCCACATCTCTATGTTAGCTATCAGCTTCCAACAGAGATAGTGGTGTAGTGGTAGTAACGCGCGTCCCCGGTATGGATGAAACGCAGATTCGATTCCCGTCTGAGGCGTTTTTTGCTCATCATTCAATTCGCCTAGATGTATATGAAGCACAACAACACTACAAAAAATGCAGCAAATAAATCACTAGAAATCTCAATAAGGTTATTTCCACCTGAAGTACTGTAACTGCTTCATTTACAATCCAAGCTTTCGAAAGAAAATCAAGTATTTATGAAGAAGCCTGTGTATAAAACCTTCATCGAACATTTCTCTGATAATTCAACCATATTTACCCACTATTCAATAAAATTCGTTTTTTATTTGTCTCAGTTTTCATATACCTTATTACATGAAGCACAAACATTCCAATAATCACTCTCCAAAGAATCCATTGTTCATTGAGCATAAATGGAAGTGATCAAAGGAATTTAGCCTATACGATAGCTATCGATGCAATAGGGTTGGAAAGAAAGCTCTGGTGCTCTTTGATGAGTATGAGATAACTCTCATGCACATCATGTGAACATTATAGTATCTTCTATGAGATTTTTTCCATTAAAGGCCTGGATATTATTCGTTATTATTTATGCTTTGTTACAAGCCGCTGCCATGTTCAACGACATAATCGAAGTTTGTGTTTTATTGCGTCGTTATTGCACAGAAGAGTCATTCATGGCGAGCTGCAGTCGACGAAATCAACGAAGTTGAAAGGAAGAGCTCAGCAAGCGAATCAGCTGCTGGACGCTGGCTTCAGTTCTTTTCAATGCCGCAGATTTGAACATCGGAGGTAAGTCTCGTTCAAGACGCTTGATTTGAATCATTCGATAAAGTTGAAGAAGCATGTGAATAGTTTTTTGATTCCGCGTCGACACAGCTGTCGACTTCGATCAGAATCAAAAGTCGGCGGACAAGTGGCAGAAAGTCATAGAAACGATGGCTTTTATTCTGCAGAAAAGCTATTCCTATTTTGTTCAAAATTAATGTACATTGCAATTTTCTAAAAGTGTCTCTAACTTTCCTTCCTGACTTAATATTAAGTAAGTGCTACAAGTGCCTGACACCGAAAGCAGCAGCATATGAACTTCAGCTCCGTCTCGTGAATTTTTCATAAAGAGCAGTAAAATTGCCCTAAATATCTCATATCCTTATCCTTCTCACTTTTATCCTTACATCTATGTCACGAAAGGGCGTCTAGCGCAATTGCTCAAGGTGCTTTACGATAGACATGAAACCCTACCTCGTCTTGACCCCACGTACTGCCCTCCTTCAGAGATTTTTGGTAGTATAGAAACACTGACTTCAAAAACAGCGCTTCACCTCTTGTATTTTTCAGATATACATCTATTCACTCTTATAGCTTTTATTAAAGCAGAACTCTTTCGGACTTCAACCTTTATCGCTTCTTCTCCGTCGTCGGAACAAAATGAAGAAAGAGGACTTTCTTGCTCAACAAGAACTTTTCGTAAGACTATCGGTGGTCAATCAAAAGCTCAAATCTCAGAAAACAACTGTATGTGTTCATTTCTTTAGAAAGTAATTTTTTGCAGCGCCGCAGCGTTCAAGTTGATATTATGTTTCACACGCGTCGTGTGCGTTTACTACTACCACAACACCTATATTTCGCTGCAAAAAGGTTTATTTCCAAAGTTCAATTACTCTTCAGATAGCGTAAATATCGGTGATAGAAGTAAGTGCACCTTTTGAAAAAGTCTTATTATAGTCTCGTAGAATCAAATAAAGCTACATTCCCCATTCGTTGCCCGCTTTTATTATTATCGCGTTTATACTCCGCTGCACAAAGCATTTCCTCCAACTTATATTAGCTCATATATGAAATCTCTTAAATTAATACACTTGTTCTGAGAAAGGCTTCCTTGCAGCGTTGTAGAGTGAGAACTGATGTTGTGTTTTGCACGCGTCGCGCGTTATCGAGCGGATTTTCGTTATTCTTTGGTAATTTGTACACTGTTCCGCAGAGATCTCGAGATTTTATGTGTTGGAATTCTAAAAGAAATTTTCTTCTATAGCTCAAAAGCTTAGACTTTTCTTTTTTGATTTATATCGCCTTCTAAACCCCTCTTAAGTTTAAGCCCATTCCTAGGCCAAACAGCCTAAACCTAAGCGAGGAAAAACATGAACATGTAGAGAAATCTTGTAGCACTAGAGTTATACGTTTTAGCTGTGGCTTCTTGCAAAGCGGGGAGAAACTTGAGTTCAGTGACAAAAATCGTATTTATGCGTGAAATCACCTTCATGCTCTATCGATCCACAGCCGCTATGTACGCTTCCGACAAGCAATGCGCAGTATATGTGAGACTTAATCTCATTTCTCTTACTACATTCCACTGAAACGATTTTTTCGGAATATAAGCCCAGTTTTGGAATCACCGGAATTTACGATCTCGAGTGGTTACTCATAGTTCTAGGTTACTCATAGTATGTGTATCCATAATCCCAGAAACGTCTGAAGGAGAAAGGACCTGGGATCAAGCCGAAGCAGGGTCCCATGTATATCGCAAAGCTCCTCAAGCAACTGCGCTGCACGTCCATTTGAAGATAAAGACATGAAATGAAAAAGATAAGGAGGACATGGTTATGAAATATTCACACAATATCATTGCTTCTCGAAGTTTATCCATACGAGGAAACTCAAGTTCATATTCTGCTGCTTTCATTGCCATAGTGCGTTGCGCATTTAAGTCTAAATTTAGTGCCTAAATCGGTATTGTTCACCTTTTACAAAATCAACTCCAACTTCAAAATTGTAATGATTTGCGCCATCGATAATTCAATTCAACGGGAAGCCACCCACAGACCCAAACTGAGCGAAAAGAGCAAACCAAGTGTAGAAAACGATTCGTCGAGATTTAGACTTTCGAATATTTACTAAATTTTTTGAGAGAAGCAGTTTTTCTCCAACGATTGAAAGCTTTAAACAACTTTTGTGTCTAAATGATACATTTATGGATACATGTATATAATAATCTTGTTGGCTTCAATCAATTAAAATTCATTCCTTTTGAGTATAACTATGTACGCTTATGGACTATGACAAGGTCATCTGGTGATTTTGTATACTCTTTTCACTCTTATAGTGCTAAGGTATATAGATGAATCTATTTGCACTCAAAAATAATCCCGTATATAAAGTGCGAGGAAAGTTATATTAATCAGTTCAGAAATTTCGACAGTAAAATCACTGCATGGAGCGCCGTGACCGAGTAATTGTGATACTGATCACGGCGCGGGTGGAGCTCAGCTCCACTCACTCCCTTTCACTATCGGCAGTCAAGAAGAACGTCCTATGGAGCGCCACAGGCAGGCTTTCCTCAAGATTGCAAGGGACATACTCGTCCAGTCTTCTACGTAATACGAGAGGAAGATCACTGTGCGAAACCGAGTCATCTAGCATTCAGTTCTTTCAATCGTCCTCTCTAATGTCGTTGAATACTGGATGAGAGAGCCTCATTGCACTCGCGAGGATAGCCTGACTGTGACGTTCTATAGGACGTTGTCATTATCTGTCGGAGAGATTTGGGGTGGTGCTCGGCTCCACGTCACCGTGACGAGCCTCACAACCTTTCGTCCACGGCGCCCCTAACTCATTCTATCAAAGAAATTATTACATTTATTAGGTGAATAACTGCAATAGCAAGCAAAAATTCAGCAGATTCTCAAAAACTGTCTTCTTTCGCCTTCATTCGCTTACGAAGCCGCTTACGAGGATTCCCAACGATGCTCGTACACGTTGAAACAGTAATGTCGTCCCAGCCTGTTTTAGAGCCGTTTTAAAAGCGTCTCGGGTAGTGTGGCTAGTAGCCGAGATTTTCTCCTCCAGTATGAACCACACGGATTAAACCACTGGGTTGAGATTCGGCAAGGTTGAGAGTCAGATGTCTTTTCGCCAGAAGCATAGAAACAAGCTCCTGACAGAAAGCATTCGTTGAGCGCACCGAATGCCAAACTATCACAGAGGCCCGAAAATCATTGCGGCTCATGGTTTTTGCTACTGTGGACTTCTGTTGACCCTTCTTGAAGACCTGACGCCGATTGTAACAATTGTGAAGTTGATTGACTTTGAATATCTTCTCATCTGTCAAAAGTACCACCGAACTAGCTACTACGCGATTCAATCGGCGAATCTTTGAAAGCCGTTCTTCTTCCATCTTCATGTCCAGAAAGTGAACTCAAGCGATCTTGCAGTTGTGCACGTTTAGCCTATTTCCGACCATTATTTTTGGGCGCTCTACTGGCTGATCCTGAGCCTGGCGATCCTTTATGCTCATCAAACGCTCCGGAATTCGCTCGTATCTGGCAGCTCACCTTCTAAATGTTTTGCCGAGTGGACGAGGTGGTTGAGCGACCTTTTCAGCGACGGCCCTCAATCTCTCCAGTCCCTTTTAACGTTACACGGCATTACAGACACTAGATGGTTTGAAACCAATCGATTTTGACAATATGGGCCATTTTCATTTCCGTCTTATGCAATTCAAGTACTGTGATACATTCATTTTTATAATCTGTAGCTTTATCACAACTGAAGGCAGATTGATGAATAAGGCAGATTCTATACTTAAACTGAACTCTGAAATCAAGAAAACTTCAGAATTGATAGAAGACAATATGTCAGTGCTGAAATTAGCAAAATACATAATTGACAAACTTTTCTTGCACCCTGTGAGAAAAGACGTCAAATTGCTTCGGTGGAGCTTGAGTCTTTCAACAGTCAAGGCAGTGAGCTTGACCGCAATTAAGCCAGAACTTCATAACTATTGCGAAGAATGTTTCAAGCTAAAGCGTGAAGACTACGACTTTGATGGATGTCATAGAGGTTAACAAATGTATATTTTCCAGATACAATGGGATAGAGGGTTTTTTGTTCGTAGTCAAAAATTTGATACTTCCAGGCAAATCTAGACAAATTTGTCGCCTCCGCAGAGAAGGGAGGTTTAGTTAGCTAGAAAATAGGGTCGAGTCGAGATATGATCTTGTGTAGTTCGCAAGAAGCCTCTAGCAACCGCGCAGTGAGCACCGTTAAAGACGAAGACATGGGGATCAGGATTCAGAGGATGAGAATATGGAAACAGTCACAAAATATGATAACATGTTTTGAGCCTTTTGTGAGGTCTGATATGACACTTATATAGGGCTAAACAGGTCTGTTTAGCCTTTCCAGGCTCGTCACTACTACGGTGACCATCGATTCAGCCTATCCGAAGGCATTATTCGATCATCTACTCATGAAGGACTTGACGCCGAATAACAATTCATTGCAAGTCAGGTGATAAATCCCTCAAAATTACAGTGACCTAATGTCGAACTCTCGTGTTAAAATTAATCGTACCTCTTCATTGATGCGGAAGGCGAAACTGGCTTCTCTAGCACTGTATAAGTGCCATATCACACCTCGAGAATGGCTATAAATACGTTATCATGTTGTCAGATTATTGGTGTTTTTAGGAGATGTTTACAAAAGCAAACAAAAGAAGAGGCAACATTTAGATAGTTTCATTGCTCCTGGTGGTCTTATACACGAGCGGAAAATCAAGCTCATCGTTGCTTTCGATGTTACACTATGTTGTATATGGAAGGCCAGCTCTATTACCTAAGTCCGTGTTGTTGTTCTTTAGCGACGGCATGGAGCCACAGCTTTTCATTCATCTCTTAACAGCGTCCTTTCTCCTGATCTCTCACCGATGGCACTTGAGAGAGGAGAAGAACTCTGACGAGGCGATCAATGGAGGTCGTAGTCTTAAATACTCAATGCCGACGTTGGATTCTAATTATACAGAAAGTTCTGAATTCGACAAGAAAATTAGTTTGGAAAAGGTGCGTTTAGCTTCTGTTACTCTTTCAAGAAAATTTTAAGCGAGAATGACCAGTTCTGCCTGAATACTAGAGTATAAGGAAGATTTCTTTTTTAGACTTACAAATCTCCTCACAATGCATTTCCGAACACACAGAACGCCACTTGTCCGGGTGGGTTCAAATCAATTTATCTCTCAGTTCTCACGCGCTTTCTTTTGGTATTTCAAGAATAGGTAGAGTAGGAGAAATTGTTTTATTTAGCTCATAAGGATTCGTTTTATTCGTTTACTACAAAGAGGTTCACATGCTTTCATGGTGTACTGCTGTCTCCTAGAAAACCGTGGATTGCGACGATCGTGACAAGCCATTCGCGTCGAAACACAAGCTCCGAAAACACATTGCCGACCACCATTTGCGAGTAATTACGATTTTTAGAATTTCTGAAGTTTCTACATCAGAAGTTATTTTAGGAGTGGGCACAAATATTCTTGCGAAAAATGTGGTAGTTTGTTTGCTAGCCGAAGTGAGAGTAATCAGCTCTATTCTTACTTATATTTAGCTTTTTTTAATAAGCTTATTTCTCAAGGCATAGCATTTTATTTAAGTGAATAAAGGGTACGCGGTTTTGAGTAAAGAACAGTCTATCTTCCGCTTCAATCATGCCCCAATTTCAACATAATTTGTGACGCTTTACGCGGAAAGTAACTGTAGCAATAGCTATCCTACTGTTGACAGTTCTCTTTGTACACAAACAATAATTTTTGGAATTCAAAAGATTTTTGCCTCTTTAGGGTGGAGAAAACACATCCGAGTGGCCCATGAGTATTTTCGCTTCACAAGTCATCATGAGAGACGTAATCATTTTGGGTACAGGAGTGGTTCGGTAATTTCTTTGATATAATGTAAAAAGAAGAATACTCTTTTTGTTTCTCTTCCCTACTGTCATTAATCATTTAATTCTACTTCATGCAGTGACGAACGTCTTGACGAATGGACATATATTTTATTCACTATAAAAAATTCTCATCAGCCTAAATATGAGAGGGAATAAAATCACAAATAAAAATGAGGACCGGTGTTAAAATTCTAATGAATTCCTGAAAGCATATACAAATGCATACTAGATAGTCATAAAATACTCTAGGATTATCTGATATGCATATGTATATGCTTTACATGCCAGAAGCTGTTTATAGTAGCGCAGCGAAAACTGTCAATAATGGTAATCAAATGGAATCGCCCTAAGCAGCCACCTGTACTTTCCGTGTGATCACATATATGCATACTAACATTTATAGCATAGAGATCGCGAAACTACAAAACCGACTTGTTCTTGTAATTTTCTTGACAAGAAGTGTTTGATCGAAGCTGCAAATGTTATCCGTTATCTCTCAGTGGCGCTGCAATCGCGTGGAATTGTCGTATCAGCTACCGCATTATATAATCTCACTTTTGTCCTCGCAGGTATCGATAGTATTTCTTGTTAATGCTGGAATCCAACAATTCTTTTGTGACGAATATTTCTCACTCTAGAAGAGCGGTAGATTTTCGAATAACTCTTACTCATTACTCCACGAATAATGAGAGATCTGTCGTCTACTTGCCTCAAATCAATCTTTTTGCTTGTCGTTTCTTGTTGAAAAATCACATGGAATTTGATGAGACTAACGGCCTCAAAATAGTCTTATAGGTACGAAGCAAGAAGTAGTCACCATGGCGTATCGTAGCCGAGTTTGTTTTGTTCTTTTCCAGTGACGTCTCGTTGAACTTGAGATTTGATCGTCTCTCACCGGTTGCCTCACCGCCCAACGTCCTACATGGGAGCAGCAGTGTGTGGGGCACTGAGGCAGAAGTTCCTGTTCTTGTAGTCGTTTCTGCTTCATGAACCCCGAGGTCAGTCCATCCTCACGTTTTCACCAAATCAAGCAGTCGCCTGGTGTTGTGGACTGAAGGGTAGTTACTACCTTGCAACTAGTAGCTATTAAGATGGCAGTGATTTCTAGTACGGTTTACCTTCGGCGGGCTTTCCAGGTGGAAATGCCGGGCTACCTGATACCTTCGAAGGGCCCTGTTGGGAGAGAAAACAAGGAAAACTCCTGTGTTTATCGCAATACAACACCAGGATCACCGTCATATCACGATGAAATGCTGAGCGGTTCAAGAGGAGATGACTTGTAATACCGAATGCATTACTCTGTTTGTTTACTTTAGTCTGTTATTCTTATATCATTAATTCACTACAATCGTAAGATCTGTCGTTTAGAGATGATGGCTTTGCCTGGTGTCGAAACGTGATATCCAAATTCTGGTGGACTTCTAAGCATACGGTTTGAATTTTCCATTGAAAAGTTCAGCTGATTGTATACCAATGAGAAGGATCGGCGATGTTATTATGATAAAGTAGATTCTAGATGGATTATTCTTCTCTAAGCCAATGGACCACCCTCTGCTCTTGACCGTAATGACTGAGAACGCCTTCGCATTGAAGTCATGGAGAAGCACAAAACAGTATCATTGAAACCGGAAATTAATGTTGCCGCAACCGGTAACAAATGATGAATTCATGGGTTGCATAAGATACAAACTCAAAGGAATACGCCCCATGGAACTTTGTGGAAGTTCTCTCTTGTTGTGCGTTTATACAAGCCAACCCCGATCCTTCTGAAGCACTAACGTTTGTGTCCTATGTCGAACCGCACATCACAGTGACTTTGTCTTAATCGCCTCTCAAGAATAGAAATCCGAGGGGAACGCCTTATAAAATTAAATGAGATTTTTTCCTGTTATCATTGGCTTTTGTTGTTCTTGCGACGAGTGGCACTTACAGGTGCGATATTTTTTCCGGTTGTTTGTTATAGTGAAAAGGAGTTTTTTCTTGAAAAATTTTGTAAACAATTGGTAGCTCATCCAGTGCAGATGCCTTGGACACGATGGTGGAGATGACCAATGACAGGAGCTGTCTTATAAATGTTTAACACCTTCTTGACAAGAGACTATTGCTGTTGAAGATGGAGTGTGGGCAATGAAAAGGCTCAGAATTGGGCACTGTGCATCGTCACTGACATGCGATTTGTTCTTTTTTAATTATTGATCGCTATAGTAACTTTCCTATCAGATTCTGACGGAGAGAATATCAGCTCCAAGATAAACGCCGTATTGTCTCCTGTACAAGTCACATAACCCTATCAAATACTGAGTGCATATAATATCATATTGGGCGAGTGTTTTTTCTCACCTATGCGATTAGATGGTACACATAGGATAAGAGAAGCAAGACTATATGGAATGGCATTTGCAGCAAAGGAAGGAGACTCAATAAAAACCGCTATTGTGGCTGGTATGAAATTCATTGGTGTCACAGTGAGCACAACGAGAAATAGGGAGGCGGCCATTCCGTAGAAAAACCGAAATCAGGCACTGTAGCGAAAGTGTTAAGATAAGCGTTAGAAAAAATGTCTGCGTCTTCATCTATCATTCCATACATTGTTTTCTACTAATACTCTTCTGTATTTTGAAGCATTGAATAATACCCCATTGTGTCGAGAAGTTAAGAGCGTCTAAACGATCTCTTTTAAATCACATTTATATATGCTGTATCAGCCCGAATTGTTCAGTTAAATTCTTCGAAATGTTCTTACATCGAGAGTCACGGATTTATTTCGGGATTCAAATACTTATGAGCACTTCATTCAAAGAGAAGATTCGATTTCAGACGACGACAAATATGGAATGTTGAACGTGATAAGAATAAAAGTATTTCTTTTATGAACCCTTCCTAGCCGAGAGCGAAATCATCTACACAGGCAGTTTCAAGTGATTTACGTAACACGAGGTAGTACTTGTTTATGTGACTTTTTTGCAAAAGGTCAAAATAGTGGGATCCTATTACCGGCGAACTCTCATGCTGACTGTGGACTAATACAATTGAGCTGATTAAAAAGAGTAGACAAACTTAGAAATAAAATAAGACAAAGCGCTTGCATTAATATTTGCTAGAAAAATCCTCTATCCTTTGGTTTTCATTAAGCATTATTGGAGGTGATCAAATGCAAATCCGGTTTTTGTAATAGTTATCGATGTATCAGTTGAGCGCTACTATTGCCTCTATGTATTTCATGCATGATCACTCAAATTCAAGAGTATGGAACTCGGAAGTGTCGTTGTTTCACTATTCATCGGTTTGTTTAAGCATTGAAGAGACACGTTTGTGTGGTTCACACAAACTATCGACCACACGTGTGTGAGAACTGTGGAGAGGCAATCACTGGTCCGAGAGAGTTGCGGAAACACAACTAAAAGCATAGCTCAAAAAACAATTTTGTGAGTATTTTACATTTTTAGAGTTCTTTATCAATCTATCAACATTTTCTGCAAGAGAAGATTATAAGACGCATAACAGTAGAACATTCTCTTCATTTACGACAAACTGAAACTCGGACACCTTAAATGAAGCGAAATATAATTGGCGTTAAAGTTTGGCGCTTTCGGTTTTGTAAATTTCATATCGTGATGATTAGGCTCAAAGGCTTTTTTTTGACTGAAATAATATTCGTTACAACGAACACATTTTTGTGAACGAGAAATGAGCTTGTTTTTCTGTAGAATAAAAATCGAAGTGCCAGCAATTACCGAGCTCTTCTAAAGCTTTTTCTGCATCGTGTTGATTTGGGCCGTTTGCACTGCAATAAGTTAACGAGAAGCCTGAAAAACGGTCGTCGATGGACACAAGGTCTGGCAATTATGGAGGATGCGGCAAAATTTCGTACCTTATTTCGTTTGATTTCCGAAGAGTTCGTTGTGCGACATGTGGCTGTCGAGTGGCTGTAAACAGCGCCATACTTTTGTACCAATTTTCGTCGTCCTCTCACTTTTCTCCAAATGGTGGTAAAGACTAACCTGACCGACAATGAGTTTTTTTGGAGCATGTCAGGTAGTTTTAAGAGTATCAGCTCTGATTATTGCTTTTCTCAAGACTCTGAGCAAGGTTTATATGAAGATAAACGGATAAAAGGATAAAGCTCTCGGCGTTGATCAACTCCTGAGGGATGCGCCATGTATTCGACTTCAATTTTTAACTTCGTTTGAGGTGATTGAATGCATATCTGGAGTTTACAATGACTCGCGGAGGCCTACCGCTGGACCCAGTCAGTGCTGCTTATCCTCCCAGACAAGTCTGAGACCTGTCTGGTACCAATTTACCTACCCCGGAGGGATGAATGGCTTGGTGAGCCATGAGCGCGAGATCGAAGCATTGACCTCGTGTGCGACGCAGTGCACCTCTAACCACTGCGCCACATGCGCTATATCAAGATAGTTGATGTTAATTCCTTGTTGAAATGCGTCTTCTTCACAAATCTTTCCGAACCTCCGCTGCACTGTACGTTCGCCAGCAGTTCCTGGGCCCAATGTGCTGCTGATGTTGTGAGTTGTCTCTGCTGCCTTGCGACCCATTCGAAATTTATTGTCTGAAACGGCCATGACTTCTCCATCAACCTTTCCATAGTTTAAAATAGATAAGGAATAAATATCAATGGCATTAGCAGCGAAACGAAGAGCAAAAAACGCCTGCTATATTAATGTATAAGGTGATCATTTTTATTTCGAAATCATCTCATAATCGAACGCCACATCTCAACTATGTACAAACCATCATTATTTTGCACCAACCGAGTAAAAACTTGGCCATACAATTCAAATAGTGATATAATAACATATTTTGAACCCTTCATGAGATTTGTTATGGCACGTATATAGTGTTAGACGTATGATTAGTAACAGGATGCCTGTCGACTCAGTTTCTTGTGAGGGGATAAAAGCTCTTACATATAAAGAGATGGAGTCGGGTGATACTATGGCTGTACGGGCAGTGTCTGTTAATCAGGTGATTTTATCACTTCACGGACGGTGTAAATAATTGGGCGTCAATTTCTTCATATTTAGTTATTATGCGCCCTTATAAGAAACTGACTGAGCCCAACTTACGTCTAGCCCATTATAAGCGCCATAACAGACCTCATTCAAGGCTTAAGATATGATATCAGGTTACATATTTTCTTAAGTGAGGTCTCAAAAATCAAAACAGTTGAAAAGAAAGGCCTTTTAATCAATAATATTGACCATTAATGCTTAAGTGTACATTCCTGTAGATCCGATCTTGCAATTCTGCGAAATAAATTAAATTTTGAGCGAAAGAAGAACATTCACTTTCTCTTGTTTTCAGTTGTAAATGCTGCAGCAAGTTTAAGGAATTGAGCGCCCTGAGAAGACATGAGCTCTTATATCTATTGCTGAAGTGGGCCATCATGATAGCGCTGAGCAACACAAAGGAATTTTTCGACAGTTCAGATGATCATGAACTTTAATTTCACTATGTACTCCAAGTATGTTGTTCAGCGTTCGTTGACGTTAGCTATCCAACAGAATTTATTAGCCACCCGCTTCTGTTAGAAATTGTATTATTACAATATTCATATTTCGACCTCTTTTGTTCCATTCACTGTATTTGCCATAATTTATATGTGATTTTCATAGAATTTGCGTTTTCATACCTCTCCCTTCGAAAGCTCTTTTTTATAGAACCGCTCAAAATGATATAATCCGATTTCCATCACCTCACTTGTTGTAATTCTTTTCACTTCGCGCCGATTATTTTGTAGAGGATTATTTACCCTCAGAGGATCGTCTGAACCGAGGGAGGGTGCTACTAATGAGTCACAATAGAACGAAACAGGCGCCTGTATAGCATTAGACCTAACAGCTCAAAACATGTTGTATCCTTTCGTTGTTCAACTTTACGAGAAACTTATTCTAAGATGTTTTGCTTGAGTTATGCTCTGATGATAACACAGTGTGAAGAAGTTCATCACCGATCTTTAAAATGCTTTGTTGCTATTATCCTCATTATTTCAATGATTTTTTTCTTCTCAAGGAGTCTTTGTGATTCTGAGCTGTCTAAGCTCCAGATGCCCAACGTGGTCCTTTCGTTTGTTCGTGTTCTTGCAGATCGTTTTAGTAAGTTTTGTAAACTGACTGTGAATTCGATATATGATATAAACTGATGAAGTATTCTAATGCTTATGCAAATTTTGAGTATTAGTCGGTATGTATTTTCAGTGGATATTACTAGAATAAAAGTACTACGCATACCGTCGTTGGCAAAAAAATTCTTACCTGATAGTGGTAGGAAGAAGAAATGCCAGTTAAAGTCAATCGTTGATTGTATGTGAAGAAAGAAATGGGCATTCCATGGTTCTCAAGTCGCTAGCGGTTGCCGTTTTCTTGCATTTATACGAGGTCTCCCGGCATATCGCGTAACGTTTCGAGTACTGCTTCAGCATCTCGCCTTCTTCATTAAAGTCGCTGAATACTAGTGGGATTAAATATTTCTTCATTCCCGAAAGCTAAGTCAAGGCGTATCCGGTGATAACGAGAGACTCTTCTGATAAGGGTTGAAATACTTCCTTCGTATCAACTTATTAATAACCTGGAACACCACCACGCGACCACCACCTCCAGTTCAGGAGGAAATCGTTGAAAATCATGAACTGGTCGACACTGTGAGTCGTGGTAGTGTGAGACACAGACGCTCAAGTGGTCTTATTGAAGAAATTATTGCGCAGCATCGAAAAACGTCAAGGAAATAATGGGGAGAATAAATTGCTGTACTTTGAAACGTGCCTGAGTGCATAAACACACATAGACATTTTGTCGATAAATGAAGTCGGCGATCAACTGAATGCTCAGGGAAGCTGTGGTTTATGAAACTTATAGAAATCGGCTTTTATTGAAAAATTAGCCATATCAACCAAAACAAGTTCAAGTAACTGAGTGCTATAGCCACTCGCTGTTATTGATGGCACTGTAATTCAATACATATGCCACAGCTAATGTCTAGGTGAGAGTTGCTGGGTTAATATTCGTTCCTCGAGAAGCAACAAGCTTGACAGTGTAAAATTCGGTTAACACTAGCTTACAATCTAGCTATTTCCTTTTCTCCAAAGCACACAAGAGTTAGTGGAAGAGCAGTCTATTCAGTCAAACACTTTCATGACTACGCCAAAGAAATTCCATTGTCAAATGAGATCACAGAGTAAGTACAACCTTAGAACATCCATCGTCTTATTCTTAATAGGTCTTTCAGTTCTTGTTGCTGCACAGGAAGTTGCACAGACATGTATTGTCTAATTTAGTTCAACTAAGAAAAAGACTTAGTGACTGCCGTGAATTCTGCCAGTCCTTTATTCTTTAACCAAGAGATGTTTACTTACCACCTATTAGGAAGATTTTCTGAACATCTAACGAGAAATCATGAAATCTTTGCTAAAGTCAATCAAAATAGAGAGAAGTTGCAGCTTTTTTGTTATATATGTACAAACCCTAGTAAACTGTTTTTTTTTTGGATTCAACCTTTATGCTCTCAGCACGGTCTCATAATGATACGGCCCAAACGATAACCGCTTCTAAAGCAGACCCTCCTAAGAGTTTTCAACATTCCGACGGTTGTAACGAAGCTTTACTTCGTGCGAAATCTAACGTTAAGACTGGATTTTCACTGATGGAAAAAAGTTGAATCAATTGTGTTTATCACTTATACCCTTAGTTCAAAACTGAGCCGTTGCTGTGTGATAACCCAAACAAACAAGCAAACAAGCAGAGACAAGTTTACACACACAAGAAAATTCTCCTGCAATATAATTTACGCTGTCGATGAGGTTCTACTGCTCACGAATGCATGAGATCTGGTCTGAAAAATCATGAACTGATGTGCTCTTCATACACCGTTACATTCTAACACATCGAACTTCAACGATGATAAAGTGGAATGTGCTTCTGTTGACATTTCACGTTTATATAGCCAGCAACATCTCAGAGAGTGTAGCGTGAAGTTGCTGCCCATCAGTGACTGCGATGTTGATGGCAAAGAAGAAATTATAAATATTTCCACGAGATAAGCGAGCTGTAAATTAATGATTCTTCTGCTAACAATCTTAGTGAAATGCGCTGTTTTGATGATTTTGTGAAGGCGATGCCGCTCTTAATACAAGTGAATGGAAAATTTTGATTAGTTGCAGTTCTGATCGAAATTCTATAACATTATAGTTAAGCGCGGCTGTGAGTTAAAGCCCCTGTCAATGACATGATTCGTAACAATCTTCGCGAGAAATCGCTAATCACTGCTAAAAAGCAATAAAACTAATGAATTCACATAGATTATACAAATCGAAAAGCTGCCAGCTATATTGGATTTGTTGCCGATATGTGACCAAACCCGTTAGAGGCTGGTTGTTGTCAGCTACGGTAGGACATATTGAAGAAAGAGTGGTAGCAAAGCAATGGCCTTGATGGTGTAGTGGTAGCACGCTTCCCTGGTAGGTGAAGTCCTGTTCAACTTTCACCTATGGTCCCATCGCTGCGTATTACTCATAAATTCTTAGATGTGGCATTGATTAATGACTACGTTTGTTTTTCGCCACTGTGTTTGTCATTATTCATATTCGAATTTAATGACATTGCGAGTAAAACTCTGGTAGTGATGTTCTTTCTTACAAACACGATGTTCGTTTAATTTCATCTCGAGATCACCATGCGTGTATCTCTTTAGGGTGGAAGGCTTAAATGAGCCTTTTTAAAAGCAATCTGATCCACACAGCTTGAGTGGATATTATCTGGTCTGATGTTCTTAAGACTACAGCGAAATTAGAATCAACTTAAACTCAACGGCATTCGTAAAGACTATGATGATTTTGGAAAGAGATTTCCATCTTCTTGAAATTCTACTCTAACTAGAAATTGGAAAGTCAGCTACTAAAGGAAGGACCATGTCAGTTTTGCGCAGCTGAAAGTCTTCTTGGATAAGAAAACTTATACACGCACATCAGTGTTAGCAGAGTGATCAGAGGAGAAGTCCCGGTTGGTTAGTGGCGTTAGTATGCGCTTTCGGAAAGGGTGAGACGGAGGCTCAACTCGCCGGAGGTTCAGAGTTCTGTACATCACTCAACATGCTTGGCTACGTAGCTATGACACACCAGTACATTTCCACAAAGTTTTTTTCTCTATCAATAATAATCACACATATTAGAATATATAGATGGACGTCATGAATCCGACTCCAATCATAACATTATGGAGATGGCTAAACGCATATTTGACTTTTACATTCACTCGTCTTAACGAGTCAATACTACTATCCTTTCAAACAAGTCTGCTGTTCACCTAATTTACCGGCGTCAAAGGGATCGGTAAGGCTTTATGAAGGTAGAGAGCGGGTTCGAACCATTAACCACTCGTGTGTCGCACGGCATCTCTACTCGCTGCGCTGTCCGTGTCTGACATTTCTGAACATGTGAAATGAACGCCGCAGGACGTAAATATGCGCATGCACGCATTTGAGGTGGTACGGTAGTGATGATGACGCGCACGCCATTGCGGCGATGCAGCAAGCATCTTGGTGCACGCGTGTCAATTGCGCCTTCGGATGCGGTCGCTGTCGTCACCGTCGACGCAGGAAAAAAGTTTTCCATTTTTTGTTTCTCATTTTCACTCTTCTGTTGTTTTTTTTTTTAATCTTTTCTATTTCGAGGTCGTCTTTTTGGTACTTTGCCTATCCGTAAGAAATCTCTCTTCCGCGAAATGTTTTCCCACTCTCAGCGGTTCTAACATTTTTTCTGCTTCCATCTCTGAAATATAAAATTCTGATTCTTGAGGTGCTGAATGTATTTCAACGGCATTGTTTGAGAGCTTTTGGTGTCCTCTTTTTTTTTCTTTTTTAGTTATTTCATCATCTCAGCTATATCTTCTCGCCCCTATTTCGTTACTTTTATAAACAAAAGATGGGGTTCACTTAGTGGTAACGTGATTATTATGAATATCTTTTTCAAGGAGAATTTAGATGTTAGTAGGTGAGAGTCATGGGAAACACAGGAGCAACCACCCGAACACAACAAAGTTATTCGGCTGCTGTGGAGAGTTGTGGTCCCATCAGTTTCTGAAGTATTGCTTGAATTGATATTTTTATATAAGATATCATGAAATCTCGCTTAGGGTTGAGCTTAGGCTTAGGCATGAAAAAGTTGATGGGATCGCAACTCTCCACTATTGTCAGTTATTCTAACGCTGAAGTGGATATCATTGATTGTTTGCTCTCATATTCTCTAATGTTTAGAGGCATAATTTTGTCTTATGTCGACTAACATCAATCATATAGGAATCGCTGTCAATTTTGCGGTTTTTTTTTTCAAAAATTTCTCTATTTTACCTTAAAAGTGTTGTCTTAATTTGAAATGCTCTACGCATTTGTTGTTTGAATTCTACACTATGCTTAAGCCCATGCTGTTTATCGGTCTTGGGGCGGCTTGTATTGTTTTTCACACCCGCGACTCTATGAATAAGCTCTTTTGATCATTTATTTGTAGCTCCTTAAGCGTTTTTCATTGATTACTGCATCAATACTTATTTCAGTACAATGACCAACGATCCTGTGTGATAGGTTTGGCTGGAATACGTTATTCAGTAGTTTGTAGTTGGAATTAACGAGTCAAACGGTTTTGATCTCCCAATATTTAGCAAAGTGACACCCTTGACTTCTTCTTATGTTGATTTAAAATGTTCTATAATAGAATTTTTATCAAAATTACTAACTCTTTGACATTCCGATCACCCATGTGCATATTACAATCTTTTGCCTGATTTTACTAGAGGTGGGTGCTAATCCGTACTTTTTATTTTCTCTTGTCCGTCTGTACGTTATTTCAACCATATTTTTATTGTTTATGAAATGGCTTAATTGCCTCTGTCTAAGACGTGACGCTGTAAACATGTACATACTACAATGTATCACGTAACAAGGTCAAAAATTACATAATGTTTGAATAGATGGTCCATCAATTTCACATGCCTACGGCTTACACCAACTAATGTTAGCAGCAGCGCCGAAGATATATCAATCTAGACGAAGTGAGATATCATTGATGTTGCAGTTTTGAGTAATTGATTACCGATGCCTTACGGCTATTCAGAGGCATATAACAATGCCTACCCATCGACTATATTTGAGGCCTTGCGAAAAAGTATAATATAGTTTGATTTTATAGTGAGAGATATTGTTAAATGCTCCCGTAAGAGTCGTAAACCGTCGACTTCCATTCACTTCAGGCGCAATATTAAGTGAACTTCACATCATCAAGAGCGTTAAGTCTTCTGCGCCACTATCATTAGTAGCAGGGGAAAGCTCTGGGGCATGTGGCACTGATGAGGCGTGCGAAATCACCAAAATGTGCTTATGCCATGGCACGCCAGACCTCTGACAGGCTTGGAATATTCTATCATATTATATTAAATCTCAAGCGAGGTCTCAAACGTAGCCGATTGGAAAGTTTAGTCATCAACCCCAAGGCTCAGTTCTTCAGGTCAATGCCTCGACTTCACCCCTTCTCTACATGATTTCATCAATGATGTCATAATTGAGATGTTTTCTTGTCAAACAGAATAAGCAGCTTTGATTTTGTCAAATTTCCCATTTAATTCACCTTGATTTCTTTATATCTGAACTCTCCTGACTCGAAAGCATAATTTTTTTGTGGCCGGCGTTATGATTTGTGAATTGGGTCGCTTTTGCTCACCACAAATTAAAATCGTCTAGATGGGTTCATATTTAGTTTCAGATCTATGTATTCTGTGAACGACAAATACGTTATTGGTGAATATGGCCATTTTCACTGCAAACTTCGATGCTATGGGGTCGCATTCTGCGAATAATAAGATCCACTTAGAAGAGTTGAATCGAAGTATTGCTATGAAACAAGTAAACTACCCGAGGATCTTTTTTTTGGAATATTTTCGCTGTAAAGTCAGTGCTCGCATCATGTGACTTCCAGTTTGTGATTCTCTCACATCTAATTTAGGAGAGATCGCCTGTATGGAAACAGAACTTGCAAGATATACAGAAATGGATAAGAATCAGAGTGAAAGATGTGGAAATTTGGAGTCCTAAAGCAAGAGCGTAATGGAGAATGTAGAAGAGAATATTATTTGGTTTGTTTCGTAGAAACAACCTTCTTCCTCATAAGTTTCTCTAAGGTTCTACATAAGTGTGAGGCGTATTTGATTTTCCTAACACCTGGATTTCAGGGCCAACAAGTTGTCTAATGACTCGGAAACTTTAAGTTTAGAATGGCTAACCAAATGGTAAAGAAAGATGAAGATTTGGTTGTTGATGTTGAATGCTTTCCAGCTTTTTTTACTCAATTTGCGTGGTGGTTTTGTTCAAGTTGTTCTCCCTGCTAATTTTTTTCACTTTTAGTATTACTGCGTAGAAATTGTGTATACATTTGTTTGCATATGCAAATTTTACAGTTTAAAGGAAATTATGTGCTGTGAGAACACGAATATCAAAAATTGAGGAGGTTGAGAGAAAACTGCTTGATGATGTTCATGATCTCAAACAACCTCTTGCAAAAGTAACATCTGGCCTTATTACAGGCTTGCTACTAATCTGTCAACTTTCCAATTACTTCCAGTCATACATAGTCAAGAACTTAATCATTCTGATAGCTTGTCATTTTCAACGTTTGTGGTGTTCTACGGAACGTTTCACGACGCTGGTATTGTCGAACGTCGTGATGGTTTATATTACCATCACAGGAGAATTTGTTCTAACGCATGTTTCTTACATAAGTGACAAATAATCGTCCTGAGTAAATTTTTTGAACTCTGTCTTCAGAAAGCGAGCAAAGCAACCCAATATTCTGGAGGAATTATCAGATCGAATGGCAGCATTTGACTTAAAAGTTTGTTTCCATTTCGTACCGTTTTTTATATGACTTCGTTCCAGTTTTGCTCATTATTCCAGTAAAATTATTGAGGAAATCGTTACGGATGTTCAATATAGTGAAAATCGACTGAGGCAAATTCTTAAATTGCCAAAAAAGCTTGAAAGGAATTCTGAACTTTTGTCTAAGTTATACACAAAAAATAGTAAGAACGGCCCACTCTATAGCTTACAATCTTGTTTTTATTAGCGATTTCCTGCATTTTTCTTCAACTTGTTGTACTTTTCTATTTTTTGTCCGATTGCTTATGAAAAATCTACTTTAGAGGCACTGACTTCTCATATGTATAAACTTCAGGCTGGTATTTCGACACTGAATGAAGAACTAGAGGAAGTCATTATAGTCTATTTACATGCAATTTTTACTTCTCGTTAGAGGTTTTTACCTCCTATCAAAAACCATGTGCCAAAAATGAATTAAACACCATTTCATCATTGTTCACATGTTATTTGATTTCTGAATTCTAATGCTTTAGATTTGAGTTGTTTGTACCAATCTGTCAAGTGCCACTTGCGGGTTCATTTACCCACAATGAACAACATTTAATCCGCTACGCAACTGTCACCATCTTGTTGTCATGTCACTTAGTCATCTGTATTACCTACCTCACTTTCATGTAACACAGTTTCTTATGACTGTATATCATTAGTTCATTTCAAAAAAATACCTGCAATGAATTTGTGAACACCTTCACTGTTTGGGTTTGTTTGTGGTACACTGAAAGGATAATTTGCAGCAATACTTTTGTAAAACATTCAAATGTGTAGCGTGTACTTTGAATTCCCGCGTCAAACGAAATAGCAGAACTAAAATGTTCATTTGTTTACATTACAAACAGAATGAAATAAATTTCAGGCCACAAGATTAAATGAGATCTACGACAGACGTTTTGAACGAGTTAGCATTAAAAGAAGCAAATTTCCTACAGGAAAAAAGCAAACTCAATAAAAGACGAGGACAACGTCGCCGTGAGAAGGTTTGTAGAGCGAAGATTTTTCGGTACATTTCGGATATAAGGGGCAAAGGAAAACTCAGCCTCATTTGCTGCAAAAGGATCTTTCATAGGAGTGTTGGTAATCATTCAAAGCTTAGATTTTTGGTTAGAGCCCTAGTTGGCCGATTTTCAAACCTTTCTATAACACTGTAGCATCCAGAAAAGTTATGTTCATACCCCTCCATTTCTATACGCATATATTCTGCTGATAGTACGAAAAGCTTATCAACGTGTAAAGGAAATTCCGTTGTAAGTCAATCGTTCTCCTCTGAAGTTTTTTTCAAAGCGGAGAAAAATTCCCAACTGAGCAACAACATATCTAGGACGATCAATTGATCGTCCCTCCTCGTCCCGTGCTTGCTTTCCCCGCCCCATGGAGTAAACCAGTAAACAAGCTCGTCCGAGAATGTGGAACTCGATCTAATTTTTTCTGCTATACGGTATTTCCAGAAAATAAGCACAGTGTTGGAATCATTGATACTTAGGCTATCGAATCATTACTAATTGTCTAAAGAGATCTTTGTCCCGCCAAGTGTAAGGTACAGATCTTCTCTATCTCCTACAGCACTATTAAAGGAGTTTTTCCGAAAAGCAAACAAATTTTTGAGTTCTTTGAAACTTATGTTATCTAATGGCTGATATCACTCTAAGCAAAGAATCTTGTCGAGCGAAATATAAGCAAGATCAGAAAAAAACACGTGGTTCTGTTGAGCAGAACACATTTTACTTTTGATTTTACATCGTTTTAATGGGTGTTCCGAAAAAAATTAGCCCAGAAGGAGCTGTAGTGAGAAATCTAAGCTTTAGAACTATTATTAACACTCCCATGAAGAAGTTTTGCTTAGGGAATGAGGTGGACATTCATTCGTCCGTGTACAACCAACAGGTACCAGTTTTTTTGTAATTTTTGCTCACGGATATTTCGGTCAAACGATGTGATACGTTAGGACTGTTTGATAAATTCTCTATGGAGTTATTAAGAAACCAGTAAAGAAGATTGGAAAGAATATGAACAACAGCACGATGGGGTCTCTATTGGAGACAGAAAAGCAGACCATCATATCATGTGAAAAGAAGAGCAAATGACAAGCAAACAGTTGAAGGATGGTCACAATGCTATTGAGCTTACTAGTGGCTTAAGTCCCACACTGTATTGTTTAATGTTCTATTATGGGATAGTTGACTGATTTATCGTCTTAATTTAGGATGATCATCTGATGGAGTGTTGTTTAAAAGAATTAAGTAACTATCTCTTCTTTACGTCCTTTGGAATTTTCTATCAGAAGTTACCAGGCTGTGTCTCTAGAAAAGACAAAGCAAGGCGAACAATAGTACTTAGGCGAAGAAGTCGGGATATGTTCTGAACCTAACATTACGAAGAGTGATACCAAGAAACTGAATCACTTGAGCGAACTTGTGGGAACATCTTACCAGCCTGCCCTAGCGCAGAGTGATCCTAAGAAACGAAGCTGGATTGAGTTAGAGTAATTTTTGCTTCTGTATGATTTGTCATTTCATTAACAGCATTGACTGACTCAAGTAAGCATATTCATGTCTCCTCATTCGTACACGTGTTATTTCACAACCGCCTATTGGCCGTCAGTAGACATAAAACAAAACCCACTTTCATGTATGACCTCTAGTTATTTTCACTGTTTTTGTCTCATAAATTTATATCATTTGGAATCTAGCCATGCACATTTCAAGACGAGAAAATCGAATGTGCTCGAAAAAATGAGCGAAGTAAACAATTTCACCTGAGGTAGAAACTTCCAAGCAGTCTATCATTTGAAAAGAGAGACTCGTTCCACAAAAGCTAGGAATATTGAAGTTGAAGGCGTACGTTCATAATTTTGTTACTAGTGATTCTGCAGAACTGGACATACATAATACTTTATGAATTCAGAATAGAAGTTCTAGTCTGCGGAACACCAACACGCTTGCTTCAATATGGCCCGAATATTTCAGTATTTTTCTAAATATTATAATTCACTGTATTCTCAAATCATCCAGCTCTAGTTAGGTAATTTTCTGGTTTTGATGCGGATTTTTGAAGGGACCCTTTTTTCTGGACAAAGTTCACTAGACTTTTAACAATACTCGAAAGCATAGATCTCGGAGTATTCCAAAGTGCGCATGTTTTCTAAAAAGACCTCTCCACAACGCTGTATGAATGGAACTAAAATTAGGTTTTACAAGCGCTGCACGTTCATGCGTAATTTCTTTCTTGTCCGTAAATTATCTCTCTACGTTTTAGAGATTTTTAGGTTTTTAATGTTAAAATTCTAGAAGAAGCCTTGTTGTAATGTTGTGTGCGCTAAGGTTTCGCAATCTCATTTTTTGCTACAAAATAAACCTGCCAATATGCGTAATCTCAAACAGCATAATAATATGAAATAAAAGCGTATATATGTGTAGAGGAAATCTCGAAGCGGCAGTGTCATACGTTTTATCTGAAGTTATCTCCAAAGCTGGAAAAAACTTCAAATTTAATAACAAAAATCACGCAGCACACGTGGACCGTGCTTTGCGGTCGATACACGGCACTCACACGCTTGGCTGACAAGCAATGCGCGACATGTGTGATACTCAGTCCTATTTTCCTCGCTGTAGTGCAGTAAAGGGGTCCTTTAAAAACTAGCACAGTTTAATCGCCGAATTTTTCGATATCGAGTGATTACTGATGGTTTAGAGGAAGAACACTGTTCAACGAAAGTATGCACGATATTACGCGGCGCCTGTGGAATGCAATTTTGTTTCTAGTGCCACAGCGCTGTAGAAGGCTACTTCAAAACAATTATTTTAGGAGAGTCTATGTTTAGTAAAAAAGGTTTTATCAGAAACCTTTTTCGGTAACAAAAAAGTACCTCTAGTTTTTTCCAGAGCGAGTTATTGCAGTGGATTCGGATGATAGTGTGGTGAAAGAGGATGATGGCGGGGATATATTCGCCTGTCCGAGAATAATCTGTGCAACACATCCAAACAAAATATCAGAGACACAACTCTAAAGGCGGATGTAGCCAAAAAATCGTAATTTTTTTATATGCAATCCACTCTACAATAATTTATTAGAGCTTGGCTAGTTTTTGATTGACTATGAAAGTGTGGTGATAACATTTTCTTTCCTGAGCAGTTGGTGTTTCAGTTTTGAAAAAAGGATGATACAGTTCTCCTCTATGAACCCGGTGCAAACTTCAACTCTTCTTCTTGTAAAAAATTAGTAAGCTTTCTTTTCCCTTGTCACACATTATTTCCTGGACGATGTTCTGATCTCTATTTTGGTTTTAAGTAGATCCAATCACTGCTTCTTATGTTTTAATGCATATGCGACTACGACTAATTTTGTGGCAGAAACTGCATGGGGCAATGGCAGCTTTTCTCCTCTCAACTCATACGATAAACTCAGTGCACATGATCAGATCTACCATCTGGAAGGCGACCAGGCTTTTCCTGTGTTTCTGAGTTCTTAATTCGCAGTTTGCGTAGATATCTCGTTTATAACAGGCTAGAATTCTTTTTATTCAACCACTTTTAGCCGTGGTATGAGTTTACAAGTATGCATTCAATAATACTGAGTAATGCAAAACTTTGAACGTTGGACGGGATTCAAACCTGCATTTCATCCTTTCCGGGGCGCGTGTTAATCATTGTTCTGGCAACGTTCCAGCTCAGCCATCACTCTTCCACGCAGTTGTGTCGATCTGTCGGCAGCCAGCCGTCAGCGCTTTGGGCCTGGAAAGCCGATATCAGTCTTGGTTTTCGGAGAGAAGGTAGTTTAATGGTTAGCACGCGCCCTCGGAATGTTGAGACATGGGTTCGAATCCCACCCGACGTTCAAAATTTTGTATATTACTCAACATTACTGGATATATACTTCCGTTTACGTTTTCAGTATTTCTTTCAATGGTGTCAGTGACTTCTGCGTATTTTATATGTATTTCCATAATTTTAGTATATTTACAACTCTTATATCACATAGAAAGCTCATCACAATTTCAAATATGATGTTCTTGGCTTAGAAGTCCTCAGGCAAGGGAGGCACGAATTGAGTACTACAAGTAGTGGGACCTGACGATATCAAATTGTGTTACGGATCAAATATAGTCATAAAATGGTAGTTATAGCTCACCCTTTATCTGCTCCCAATCTTTCCCATATCTTGGTATAAACAAGCTAGAATAGATAGCAATTAACGGCTCTTCAGAAAAAATCCCTACGCATGTGTTGGATATGCGACCAGTTGACTTCGTTTTGCCATACATGCTACCTTGAGTGATGATATCAACGGACCTTCCATACCGCAGTTTCTTTTCTTACAACTAACTGTTCTCTCACTCTTGAAATACTTTTGCTAAGAGAACAGTGCGTTGTTTGAAAAAAAAACTGCGGCATGGATAACTCGTTGATGTCATCACTCAGTGCAGCACGTATGGCAGAACATAGATAAAATATTCAGTATCCTCGACTATGATAGAGAATTCGAGACTTGCTTTTAAGAGTTTTTTTTGTTGAATCTGTGTAACTTCATCTTCACCAGCGCACATGTGTACATATGTCCTGGAGAATCGTCACACCTAAGGGCAATCCATTGCAGTTTCTGTAGAAAGTTTTGATTTTTCCTATACCTAGGCGTATTACAGATTCCGTTCGAACAAAGAAGAATCCTCAGCACGAGGAAGTGAAAACAACACTAATCGGAAATAGGTTGAGTTGTATATTTTTCAAATCTATCAATAAGTTCTAAGTTCGGTTTTACACTTCCCTGTGTGACATTTTTTTGTACTCTAAGTATTCAGTTGTTGCATTTCTGTCCTGTAAATATTGTTCTCTGTACTGTAGAGTAATGAGCATGTGAAAAGACGTCGTCTTATGTTTTTGAAAGTAGCTCTGATTTTTTTCAAAGGTTTGTGAGTTTGGACATGGTGTCTTTTTACAGTTCCATCCACAACTAAGGATCAGGTCACACCACCTTCTTTTTCTAAGCAGAAATCACCTTGTTTGTCGTTCTGTGTATTTTCTGTAGACTAAATCAGGCAATATTTGTCGTAACGCTTAACAATTCTGCTCAAAAATAAAGCCAACTTAGGAACTGAAGAGAAAGTGGTGTAGAAATGTTCAGAAAGCTACAAGTGTGCTACTACTTTTAACGAAACCGAACACACGCTTGTGAGATGAATATTTTTGAAAATTATCTTCATAGACCTATATTACAAATGTATTTTCTGGACGTGATATGTCAGTGATCTGCTTAATTATCTTTGTGCTGCCAGTTATGAATGAGATGAACCCGACATATCGTCCAACTGTTAACTATGCGAAGAAGTTTACAGCTCCAGATGGGGTTTTGTGAAAGGAGACATTTCTGAATCAATAAGGCGTAAATGTATTTCGAAGATGGCTGTTTATAGATAGACTGCCTCTGCATATAGGCGAAAACTGAATAGGATATCTCTTGATTGGTCCCACACCTCCATAAAACGCAGCCTACGACTGGTGGTCGGCTTAGAATCTTCTATAGAATCATATGCAGTAGTATGAGTGGCACCCATGGGCTGCTCTGAGTCGTTCACTTTCTGGTCACTTATTAGGCAAACAGGACTAGTCTGCTTACGAAGGACGATGTTTGAAAGGACGATGTCATCTCAGAACTATTACATCATGCACAAAATAGATATGATTTGTAATATTGGGAGACTCAAATCAAGAACAGAATCAAAAGTATAACGTTAATAGCAAAGTTTTTTTCTTTGTTAACATTGGTATTTTATTTTGATATCAGGAAGTAAAGTCAGCTTTGCTTTCAGAATTGAATTGTTGCTCAAAAATAGTCAGGGATAATGTTCCAAGCCATTTCGAGGTTGGTACGTTAATGGTTCAGATACGTTTCTGCGGTCAAGACCGCTTTTTGGAGCCACACGCTCCGCAAGTCCACCACTGATAGTAAGAACGAGGAAACGTTGGCACGATGAAATATTGTAATTTGTAGTTTCCGTGTTCTCACCATTCTATTCGATTCAATGGCATATGGCTGCTATTTCAGACAATGCGCCTTACGTTCGACGCACCAACCTCTATAAACCAGTTGAATGTAAAGGGCATTGTCTGAATAACAGCGTTATGCCATCGAGTGCAATAGTGTGGTGGGAACGTAGAAATCACAATCTAACGCTATTTTATCATATCGAATTTGCCCTTGTCTCTAATATCAACAGGGTGATTCACGTGGGGAGTATGCGGCTCCAGTCAAGTATGCGAAACCGCCAAACGTACATCGCTACCGTACCGACCTCAAAATGGCCCGAAACATTCTTTTTGGCTATTACAAATTTCAAACGGGGTTCTATAAACCACGAATTTAGGTTACTTGAGTACTTAGAAAGCGGTGCCTAAATCAGTGTAGGTGCCGCATTTGACGCCCAGTTCATCTTTGTACCCCTATACACTTGATGTCAACACATGATGTCACAACGTTTAATCTATTCCAAGGAATCATCTCGCCTCTCTCGTTGTGCCCTTCGCCCTATCATTCCGGCTTCATGCTTCTCCGCCAGTTATTTCGTGTTTTTCTTCGACTTTTTAGAACGTATCCCGAATTCTCTGTATGGCGTGATGCCTTTGGAACAAACCAAAATCTGTAACTGACAATGAGACTCGTTCTCCAAATGACGACAATGCTGTTAAGATTTGATAGAGGGTTTCAGGGCATGTGTGAACTATGAAAAGCTTTTTACCAATGCATTCCATATAAAACGTCCAAAAACTCTACAACATCTCCCAGTTGTCCTTAACACAATTGAAACAACTTATGCCCGTTGAAACAGGCCGTCATTACGCCGTTAAAGCCTTTTTGCGCTCCAAAATTACAAATTATTTGATAAGCAGCAATGACGTGAATGAAACTAATTCCTTGGCATCATCGTTCTATAACTCAATTTATTTAGCAGCAACACTGAACTTCATTTGAAATATTCTTTTCGCAGATATTAGTGTAAAGATGTATGCATAAAGTGTAAAATGAAATGCAGTCGCATTGTGCTCTCGATCGTCACATGACGCTGATTCGAACCCGTTTGGGACTCACATCTACCTTGCATGTGGTTTTGGTGTTAAAGTTGTCTAAGAAGCTCCAAGAGATTCCTAGGATCTAGAAATACCTACAAGGCTATTTTTAAACTCAATGAAGATTTTCGAGGACATCTTTGAAGATGATCAAGTATTCTTAATATGTGAGCGAGATTATAAGCAAAAGTTGACGATTATTGTGGATGGTAGATACACAGAGACAAACTGATGAATGGAGACTTTGTGTTATGCACACAATTTGATTCTTAAATGTTGAGCTGCGTAGAATAACTTTTGAGAACAAAGTGTATACTATGAAGGTTTTCAAGTGTGAAAAAAACTATCCAAACACAATACTTAGAGTGTCGGTGAAGGAATGTTATGAGGTTAATACGTAACGGCGTGCGCATGATGCGTTAGTGTTGCAAGTAAAATAGGACTCATCATCAGCGGTCACCTGTTGTCTCGTAAATCGTTGACTAATTTGAGCTGGTATCAATAACACTCATTTTGTCCTATCGCGTGTAAGAGTAAGCCAGTGGGAGACAGATCATATAGAAATGCCTTTCCAATCGTCTGTGTTTGAATCCCTACTTAAGATTTGAGAAATGCTCTCAAACCTTTCAGAGGTTTGCTAGGCTAGTGGTTCACCTAAGTTTTCGAGCGTTCTCTCACGCTTCGTCAAGAGCCACATGCTCGGATCAGCCCTACTAGAGAGCAGCAGTGCCACGATGCATCAGTCCGACAAAGTGAACATCACTTGATGTTATGGTCTTGAGTGGTTGGAAGTTCGATGGCTTATGACTGTTACAATGCATATAACAATAACATTCAGCTGATTGTTTTTGAAATTGAATTATGTTTACTTAACGATTTCTAGAGTTGGTATGATGTTAGAATGCTATGCATCATACCACCGCTAGAAGCGGTTAAATAAACAGAATTTCCTTTGATCATGAGAAGGAATTCATTCGATCATCATACAAATATCTGTCAGCGTGACTGGGTGCAATGCCGATGCCGACTACCTGGGCCAGGCCGTAGACGGTTGACAACTGACAGATACATGCGTTGAAGCGTCAAAAAGAGTGATGTGCAAAATGGGCATCAGTAGTGTAACGGGTTAGAGTACGCGCTCCAGAATAGAATGAGATGTAGATTTGAGTTCCTCCTGAGGCGAATGTTTTGCACATCGCTCCACATTACTGTGTTTGCAATCTCATTTGAATAATATTTTTGAGCATATAACTTTCTTAGAGAGACAGCACGGCGAGCGCACAGCTATACTACATTTTGTCTCAAAAGGTCCGCTCTGCGGTTTCCCATGTCGTCGTAATGAAAAGATATTTACAAGTGTCAAAAATAGCGTTCATGTTTTACCAATCATAAGCACTCGACCTGAGCTCGTTGCAATGTTGAGGAGATTTTCTCACTCGATATGTGGTGATCTGAATAAATCGGCGTCGATTTCTTTTGTCAAGTAGGGGTACATCCGCCTTGCAAGGGATTGTCTGTACCAAAAGCACCGTGCTATTGATGAGGCTGCGAATGCGGAAAGGCACCTGTTCTAGTATCTCGTACTTTCTAGCTGCTACCACCTCGAAGCTCACTGATTTTTCAGACTATCAGATTGTTATTGTTTTTGAACGAGGTCTGTCTAAACAGTCGAGAGTAAAGCTAAAAGCGTGTCACCTAATCTCCAACAACACGGCCAACATTATATGAGTGATCCAAAAGATTTGAGCTGCTAATGCTTCTGTTGAACTCATATTGCATAAATTACATGTCTACTTAATTACTTCATGACAACTAGAAGTTGCTATGTTGTTTTCGATTATTCGAGAGCTTACCTTTTCAGCGTCGCCATGTCAAGAGAAGAAGACTGTGAAGCCTTAGGACAAGAAGACTGGAAAACTTCTAGAGATTAATAGGAAACCATGCTCCAAGGCTTGGCTATAAGCACTGACGCGGACACTGGTAACGAATCAGACGCGAGCATGGACAAAAACGTGCACACTCCACAAGGTACTGAGGATGACGGAACTGACGATGCACAAAGAGCTCTTTTGAATGTTGACATTGTAGTTGATGATTAGACCACCAATGTGAAGCCACCCACCGTCCTGCCCTTTGATGACCCAGCGGCAGGTGTCCAACACAGTTTTGTTACCGAGTCCCACCAACCAACTCATTTCTACGGACGTTCATGACCGGTCTATGGGAGTTGATTGTAGAGGAGACAAATATCTATGGCACTCAGAATAACGCTGACTGCTAGGATACCACTGTGGAATAAATAAAGACATTCATAGCTTCGTGCATGCAAATGAGTGCTGTGAAGCTACCGTACCTAAAAAGTTATTGGAGCAGCCATCCGTCCTTTGAGGTACCACTTCTTAGGAATATGAGGCAGGGTAGAAGTTACAACAAGCACAAGTTGGTCGTCGATTTCGCTAAACAAATGGCTGCCTATTGCTCATATATCAGGAAGACATGTAAATGGTGAGTGCATTTTGCTGCGATATTGCTTCGCAATATCTATTTTCACATTTCAGGTACATTCGCCTGTTCTTCCACCTGGTGACGCATATGTGCTTGAGTGAATGCGTGAAAATCTACAACGACTACGCGAAAAGAAATCCGTTCACCGATTTTAAGATGAATGTTTATCTCAAATACTTACAAAATCATGTCGCTCCACAGCCGACAGCCAGGCCTATTTTCGAAGTCATTTTGCCACGTCTTAGACGTTGTATTGGATGTTATATATCATTGGTAATACGTAGTGAAGTACATGCTTGTGCTCGAAACAAAGCTAAAAGAGAAAGCACGAGGTGCAGTCGATGCAAGCAGTATATTTGTTTACCTTGTTTCCAATACCGCTTATTGTAATTTAGGTCGAAAAATCATGTCGTATAATACTGAAGACGTTTATGAACCGAAGTACTGCTCATTTTAAGATTTGATGTATTGTTATAGAACGCATAATTTGTTGAATGTAACAAGCAAAATTCTATGCAACGCGCGTAAATGTTAGCCGGTACTAACATTTAGGGTGAACTGCTATTGATCGATGGTTGTTGTGTAATTTATTGTTTGCTGAATAAATATTTTTTAAAAGTAAAGCAACATCTGTGAAAGGCTTGAAAAATTTGGGTGAGGAATATGTAATTTCTCCAGATTAAAGTACTGTGCAGATTGATGACTTTGAGCTTTACGACAGCTTAGTTACACTGCATGCTAAAAGTCACGCTATATAAGCTTTTTGAAAAAGTCATAAATCGAACGAAATCCGTTTCAGTTCTACATGGTTGCATATCGTCAAAAAAAGAAGTAAGAAATGAAGATGAGCTATTTTCCCGTGATGTTACCTTGGTAATGAAAGTGAAATTTTTAGAACACGTGGACTTTCTTTTATTATAAAAGACTTTTGTAGAATGTCTTTAGTAACATATCATTTTTTCTGGTCAGAAATTGTCTCTAGGGTTCGAATTTCACTACACAATCATCAAAACACCCACTGCGAAGTTCAAGAGACTAGTTGTTCACTCAGAGTGTGGAGTAAAATCTTCATTCCCTTGCTTAAAGGTCATCAAAAATCAGTTTAAAAAAGCCAGATTAGCATTCAAAATCTATTCTTTCCAAACTATCGAACAATTATCAAAATTCTACTGTAAAGTCAGGCATATACGATAACGAAGCACGCAAAGCACTCCGCAAACGAAACGCAGTTTTTTGTTCATCGTTTTTATAGCGCCTAAAAACCTACATTTGCTGTTCAATTCAGAAACGAAGTTTATATTTAGAATCATCATTTTCCAAGCTATCGAATGAATTACTAGAACTTTGATGAAAAACCTTGCTTTGTGAAAAGACCATGTGAACACGAGGCAAATCACACTGTACACTCCGAAGAGAAAACGCGATCTTCTCTTTGTTGCTACAGCTCTCTAAAAGACATTTCCAATAATCAAGAGCACCATCATGAACCGCATATTTTTTTTGCTATCGAATAGCTGCTTAAAGCCTAGTGAGAACTCTACAGCTGACGAGAAAATCACGAAAATTCGCATGCACCATGAGTGGTACACGTGGTCCCAAAAGGGTTAAAGGTTTTGCTTGCTGCTGACAAATACAGGTTGGTAGAGCGCAATGGGCATCATCCTTTCTAGAAATACTTGTGACAACCCTGCAAGTGCACCATAAGATGTTCGGCGTAGTATCCTTTATATATAGGGATTGGACACACCTAAAGTCACGTGCTGCTGATGAGGCTTGCTAGAATAAGATGAAACGTATGTCGAACACAAGGCGGTGCCATAAAAGACCTCATGAAAGGCTTATTATATGCTAATCAGATCAAATCGCTTTCATCTTTTTGCTAGTAAAGCATACACTGGAAATCCACAAAACATACTTTTGTGTCAAATCATCATTTCTCAAACTATCATATGACTACAAAGGACCACAATAACGTAAATAAGATGAGGAAAAAGTTCTAATACCAGTTATGAATGAATTCTTTCTGCAAAAATGTGTTTTGCCCATACAAATATTTCGAATTTTCCGACACCTTGGTCGTTCTTTTACTAGAAAGACCTTTACGAAAGTTTCCTTCGTGTATATTATCGTCTTCTAGCGATACAGTGCCTCACAGACATGGACTTTACTTCCAAGATTACCTCCAAGAACCACTGTCTCTATGGAAAGTTTGAGTGGTGGACGACCCACCAATACTTTGTAATTTTTATTGGTCTAACGGCATTCTACGAAAAGCTTTCGAAAACTAATTTCAGGTCCAAAACCATTAAGATCTGAGCTAACGAACGATTTTCAAAAACCTATCGTAAGTCCGTCCACGGACCCTAGACGAGCAAACAAAGTAATCCGAGTGTGAAACATAATTTTAACTTTGGTGCAACAGCACAATGAGAGGGACATAAAATACATATTATTGAACTCGACACAACTTGAACTTTTGAACACTTTCGAAAAGTCTAAGAAGAATTCTTGCCCTGGAGAAAGGCCTCAAAACAATCGTGTGCCAGCACAAGCACACGTCGTTTCGAACGAGCTGATGAAACCACTTGAAGCGCTACTCTTTATTATTGGGAATTTGCAATCGGTAGTGTTAAAGAAGTTTCTACTTACTGAACGTTGCCTTCACAAAAATAATTCAAACAGGCTAGTCGATTGTTGAATGAGTCTAAGACGGTCAAGTGTTACAAACCCACATCCATCGTTGATGAGTATTTCAAGAGCAGCATTTGCTGATAGAATAACTAGAAATTCACCACCAGTTCACAAAATATTCTCTAGCTTGATTTTACAAAAGAATGGGAAGAATTTAAAGGAATGCCTCTGAAGCTCTATTGGCTTAAGGTATTGCAGTAAACTATGTATTCACCATAAAAAGTGTCGCTGCATCTGCTGCAAACAACTGGAAGTAAGCCTCAGAATTCAAAAGCCGAAGTAACAAAATCTCGAAAACACAAATAAATATCTCGCGGTGAAACTTTTGCTGATAAGCAAACAGTTCCAAAATCTCACTTATGATCATCTATCACCTGTCGCTCCGTTGTCGTCGAATGACTCGAGCGGGTACCAGCAATACTTCCATTTTTCCCTATCGTGTGCAAGAATAGCCCAGTATGTCCCACTAGCTCTAGGATTCGCTAACCATCATATCTTTCTTCTATGCCTTTCGTAAAGAAATCGGACCAGAGGGTCGGTGGCTTCCCGTAGAGCGCTTGATCTCCCGAGGAATCCAGTCAGTAGTGGCTCTTGTCCATCGGTTATCTTTGAAACGCATCATGTGTCCGACCCGCTTTATTTTAGATATCCTGGCTTGTAGAACAGCGTCTCTAATCTTCGATCGTTGACGCAGGTCAGAACTGCTGATTTTTTTCTCATTTGCGAGATACTGAATACTCCTAGCATCGAACATTGACTGAGCGTTCAATAACGCCAAGTAACTGTCTTGCTAACGCAGCCACCAGGTTTTGTTGCATACGTTAGAGCACCGATAATCTCCGAGTCGAAAAGGTGGGCACGGAGTCGGATGTTCTTTGTTCTCTCTTCTCTTTAGTACATCGTCGATGCCTAACGTTCCCCTAATCGCTCGCTTCCTACTGCTCAACTCTGGAGTTAGGTCGCTCAATGTTTGATTTCACAACCTAGATAGGCGTAACTGGAGCATTCGGAGATGCTCGTTCCGATTAGCGAGAATGGGGCATTGAAAACCCATCCGTTCGCCATGAAAGTCGTTTACTAAATATAGTTGAAGACCAATCTTTCCACAGGCGTTGCCAAAATCGGTCCACATTCTCTCTGCTTGGCTAATGCTTGGTATTACGAGGACGGCATCATCTTGAATAATGTTGGAAAATTTCAGATAAAAAGGCAACTAAATAGCAATACTTCAGTATGCTTCCGTTGCATTGGTGGCAAAGGTCATATGGAAAATCTAAGATGCGAACAGACTTCTTCTCTATCGTAAAGGTCTCGCAGTTTCTTCGAACATAATTGACCGCGATTCAACTCTAGTAATTAAACTTAATTCCTAACACATGTTATTACATGATCTTGCTTAACTATCACTTATCCTTCTGGCAATACAAACTAGCAGTGTGGTTCATTCCTATTTGTACTCTTCCAATAAGAACTAATATTAGCAAGTAAGTTGATACATGAGTCAGATTTTTTGCAATCGCGTTGACAGAAGTATTTGTAATTGTGACTCCTTTAGACTCGGAGCAGAGCGATGTGCGCTCGTAACGCTAGGAAGCACTGAAGGAGATCAGGTCAGCGCCGCGCGCTGCCACACTGCAATTGCACTAAAAGTGAGTAACACAGGGAATTGATTGGAAGAAGCCAAAAATACGTTCATTGCTTCTGTCCATGTCTAAAGTTTTCGCCATCTTCTCATCACTTCAGCCCGACAAGCACTTAGTTCTACGTAAAAAAATTTCTTCCTGCTTGACAGTACGATTTTCCTAGCTGTAAACTAAACAAGAGTTCCTCGCGCAAATTACACGTTTTCTAACAGTCGCTCCTCTATTGTAACAAAATTGTAGCATTTTCTAACAACATCTGCCTCTTTTGTTCAAGTCTGATACATTGTTCGCTCATCTCTTATCTCTCTGTCAAGATAGATTAGTGTTTTAGTTCATTTATGATAGTAGCCTTCTCAGAGAAGGTGTTCGACACACATATGTCACTTTATTAAATGATTTTCCTTCATATTCCACAATCACAAAAGCATTTTGATTCTTCTCTGTTATGAGCAGAGATTCTCAAATTAACCTCTGTCGCTGGGCGTAAGCTTTCGGTTGGAGTCGTAATCATCCTTCAAAATAGTAAACTTTTCAGAATTTACAACATACTTGTTTTTCATTAACGTCCATCAGTAGTGTTGTCTCACAAATTATGTTTCACACGCATTGCCGTTATTGCGCGTATTTTTTTTTGCCGTACGAAGCTTTTTCCTCAAACTGCCCGTTATTGGTCGTTTGCGCAAATCTCATCAAATTCCAAAGTGTGCCTTCTTTTGCAGGAAAAATTTCATTACAATTCTGTAACAAAAAAAGGATTTGTGTTTCACACGCGCGTATTTCTCGCATACACCTCTTTCCCTAATTTATTAGTAACCATTCTACAGCGTAAAATGCGGACACCGTGCTCATTCTGAAGAGACGTTTCAGTGCACTGTAGCAGGTAAATTATGATTGAGAATCAGACATGCAGATCATCCCTTGCTGGCAAGTGTGTGTGTGAGTGACTTACATTTACCAACTCTACCGATCGATTATTCATTATTCACATTTTCTCGATGATATCTACTACACAATTATATGCTGTTCGTGCATAGACATAGGCTGTTCAGGCTTGACCTTATGCTTAGGCTCAGTGGCGTGTTTATACATTTTTAGACACCTTATTGATCAGTTTCCATAGTGTTTTTTCCACAATGCTTATCCCAGTACTTGTAGCATTCAATTCGTTTCTTCGTCTTCTTCCTGATCATCCTAGAATATCGGTAGAGCACGTCTACTTGCAATCTCGTAAATAGCCTCGCTATGACACTTCATGTTGCGCTGTTGTTGACTTTCGGAGTCGGTTGGGGCACAGGGCGGAGCTCAGCTCCACGCGCGCAGCGACAACCATCGCAACCACTTGGCCACGGCGCCCACGGCGCTTTCAATTGGCGGTGTAAAAAGAAGTGAAAAGCCCGAGCACTTTAAAACAGTAAAAGGAAGTTTCTTTTACAATTCTGACCCAAAAAAATCACATATGTCCAAATAACGAATAAATTATTTCTTTATAGATAACGATAATCCGCATCACAACGCGCGGTGGTGTGAGACACATTTGATTTTCTCTTATGCAGAGCTGTTAAAAGGTCTCTCAAAAAATAACACTTCGTAAACTTCCAAGATTTACGCTAGCTAAACAATAGTGGCAATTCAAGGAAAAAGCTCTTTTCTGCAAGACCGGTGATGACGCTGTACGCGTACGATACGCTATTTTATTTTCACTATCACAGCACTGTGAGAAGGCTTTTTCGAATAGCAGGAACAATATTAGATTTTTTGAAATTTCAGCTTTTCATTATTTGATGATTGATGGAAAATCTTTGTTTGGCAAAAGTGGTCCCTTTAAACATCCGTGCTGCTAATAAAAAAGGTTCAGTATTTGTAACTTTTTTTTCTAAAGCTGTTTCCGAGATGGTCAGATTAGTGTTCACTACATAGTAATAATGCAGTATAATACAGAATATAGTGGTGAAATATAGCAGTACAGTAGCATAATAGAACAAAATGCAGCGGATTCAGTTTCGGCAAAGCTCGCCCATTTCAGAGCCTGTAAAGGCCAAATTGATCTTTCATTTTTCATTTAAAAACCTCCATAACCCCAATAGAGAACTTAAAAAATATCCATTGGATTGCATAGTAAAGAGCAAATAGTAAGAACACTTACCATTTAGGTGTTTTGGGTCTTTCAATCATTCACCGAAGACCAACCGATTAGAATCAGAGAACAAGTGAGGCTCTGACTGACTTAAACCGGGAAAACTAGCCTGACGTGTGGTGCAATTTTACCAGTTATTACGAGACAGTTATCTTTCGATTCATTTTTGAGCCTTTACTATATATCCAAAAGGCTTCCTAAATTTACACGGGCATGTTTTTGATTCCTGTGCGAGGACCATGAATTTGACGTCAATCTTCACCTTGATGCTTTTGCTCTTGCTCCTGAGAGAAGCGTAGTAAGGTTTTTTGGTCAGAGTTTCTTCGTCCCTTAAGATGTTATTTTATACGGATTTAGAGTGTTCTACCTGTTTCGCCGGTGTACTCTTCCTCGCACGCCTCGCAAGAGATTAGGTTAATTGTATCAGATTTCATGAAATCGCCGTCTCTACTGTTTGGGCAAACTTCGCCCTCTTTTGCTTCGCACAGGCGGTCATGCAATCGGTGATGGACTAATCGGTGCTTTACTGCATTTGGGGGTATCTCGACTGCTACCAAGTTATCCAAACATGCTTTGTTTGAACGGCGTTTCAGAGTTGCACTTACTTCGTTATAAATAAAGAGCACAATGAATGGAGGCATATTGTCGTCAGACTTTTCGTTTAGGGTCGTCGAATTTCCACTGAATCTAACCTAAGGAGCTCTTACCATATCGTAGCCATTAAAGATGACTTTTTTTGGCTCCAGCCTTAGGGTTTCTATCTTATATTCATTGCCTGTGCACACATTGACAGCTGTTCAGAGCAGTTCTCCATAAGTAAGCATTTTGAGTGTGATGGATGGGAAGATAGGAAATGAACCATATGTTTTTGTCACTTGGTTTACGGCACCATTTTGTGTTGTAAAAGCTCTCGGACAGGTTGACATGAATGATCAAAATCTAAACTAATTTGAATCTGTTTTACTGTGTGAAGTTGATGTACTCCGACTTGCAGTTGTTCAGTGGTGAAATCTGTCCATCTTGTCCTGTGGTGAGCAGATGATAAAACAATCAACTATATACCTGTAATAGAACAACGGCCTGAAATCGATCATTGGGACCTCCAATTTGGACACAAAGGCTATAACAAGGGTTGGAGCTAGTCGATGTACCATTACCAGCCCTCTGATTTGTACGAAATAGTTCCCGGACCAAAGAGAGTCATAACCTTTCGAATGGGCAAATCATACTTGTTTGTGGTTGCTTTACTCTCCGTTAGAAGCTCGTAGATGGCTTGCATCGCGAACTTATTCGACATGTCTGTATAACCTTTTGCTTACCGCGCCGATTTCGTTTGTGGGCGATTCGGACGGCTACGAAGAGAGGATGCCTATGCACGCTGAAATGCCAATGTGGTACTTTTCTAATGAAATTTATACTCCTTTCGCCAATAAATGGGATTTATGTGGTAGTAAATGGTCAAATGCGATAGAACAAACTTCAATAAGGTTTTATCCATATTGGAGACGCGTGCTACTACCACTACACCACTGAGGCACCTTTGCGCCATCACTGATTCTTCCACATCTCTATGTTAGCTATCAGCAACCAACAGTGATAGTGGTGTAGTGGTAGTAGCGCGCGTCTCCGGTATGGACGAAATGCAGATTCGATTCCCGTCTGAGGCGTTTTTTGCTCATCATTCAATTCGCCTAGATGTATATGAAGCACAACAACACTACAAAAAATGCAGCAAATAAATCACTAGAAATCTCAATAAGGTTATTTTCACCTGACGTACTGTAACTGCTTCATTTATAATCCAGGCTTTCGAGAGAAAAAATCAAGTTATCATGAAAGAGCTGTGATAGAACCTTTATCGAACATTTCTCCGATAATTTCAACCATATTTACCCACTATTCAATAATATTCATCTTTTCTCTGTCTCAGTTTTCATATACCTTATTGCATGAAGCACAAAAATTGCAATAATCACTTTCCAAAGAATCCATTCTTTATTGAGCATAAATGGAAGTGATCAAATGAATGTAACCTATACGATAGCTACCGATGTAATAGGGTTGGAAAGAAAGCTCTGGTGCTCTTTAATGACTGAGTATGAGGAAACTCTCATGCACATCATGTGAACATTCCAGTATCTTCTATGAGATTTTTTCACTAAAGGTCTGGATGTTATTCTTCATTAGTTATGCTTTTTTACAAGCCGCTGCCATGTTCAAGGACACAATCGAAGTTTGTGTTTTATTGCGTCGTTACTGCACAAAAGAGTCATTCACGGCGAGCTGCGGTCGATGAATTCAACGAAGTGAAAGGGAGGGCTCAGCAAGCGAATCTGCTGCTGAACGCTGACTCCAGTTCTTTTCAATGCCGCAGATTTAGACCTAGGAGGTAAGCCTCGTTGAGGACGCGCGATTTGAATCATTCGATAAAGTTGAAGAAGCATATGAATAGTTTTTTGCTTCCATATCGAAACAATTGTCGACTTCGACCAGAATCAAAACTCGGCGGACAAGTGGCAGAAAGTCATAGAAAACGATGGCTTTCATTCTGCAGGAATACTGTTATTGTTTCTGTTTGAAATTAGTGTACATTGCGATTTTTTAAAAGTGCCCCTAACTTTCTTACCAACCTTATACTAAGTGCTGCAGGTGCTATGACACCGAAAGCAGTAGCATATGAACTCTAGTTCCCTGTCGTGGATTTTCCATAAAAAGTAGTAAAATTGCCTTATCTCATATCCTTATCCTTCTCACTTTTATCCTCACATCTTTGTCACGAAAGGGGCGTGTAGCGCAATTGCTCAAGGTGTTTTACGATAGACATGAAACCCTACCTCGTCTTGACCCCACGTAGTGCCCTCAATCAGAGAGTTTTGTTAGGACAGAAACACTGACTTCAAAATCAACGCTTCATCTCTTTTGTTTTTCAGATATACATCTATTCACTCTTATAGCTTTTATTAAAGCGGAACTCTTCGGGGTTTAACCTTTATGGATTCTTCTCCGTCCTCGGAACAAAATGAAGAAAGGGGCTCTCCTGCTTAACAAGAACTTTTCATAAGAGTATCGGTGGTCAATCAAAAGCTCAAATATCAGAAAACAGCCGTATTTGTTCGATTCTTTAAAAAGCAATTTTTTGCAGCGGCCGCAGCATTCAAGTTGATAGTATTTTTCACACGCGCCGTGCGCGTTTACTACTACCACCACATCTATATTTCGCTGTACAAAGGTTCCTTTTCAAAGTCCAATTAATCTTCAGATAGCGTAAATTCCGTGATATACATGAGTACATTTTTTGAAAAAGTCTTATTATAGCCTTGTAGAATCGAAATTGAGTTACATTCCGCATTCGTTGCCCGCTTTTATTATCATTGCGTTTATACCCCGCTGCACAAAGCATTTCCTCTAACCTATTATTACCTAATATATGAAGTAGATCTGTGTGAATTCAAATGTGCACTTGTTCTTAGTAAGGCTTCCTTAAAGCGCTGTAGCGTCGGATTTGATGCTGTGTTTTGCATGCGCCGCGCGATATCGAGCAGGTTTTCTTTATTTCTTTGAGAATTTGTTCACTGTTCCGCAGACAACTCGAAATTTTATGTGTTGGAATTCTAACAGAAATTTTCTTCTATGGCTTAAGAGCTTAGACTTTTCTTTTTTGATCATGTTGCTTTTTAAATCCCCCTTAAGTTTAGGCCCAGTCCCAGGCCAAACAACCCAAGCCTAAACGACGAAAAACATGAACATGTAGAGACATTTTGTAGCACTAGAGTCGTACGTTTTAGCTGTGGCTTCTTGGAAAGCGGGGAGAAACCTGAATTCATTGGCAAAAGTCGATATCCATACGTGAAAGGCTCTATCGATACCACAGCCGCTATGTACCCTACCGACAATGCGCAGTATATGTGAGACTCAATCTTTTTTCTCTTACTACATTGCAGTGAAACGATTTTTTCGGAATATAAGGACAGTGTTGGAATCACCGAAATTTACGATATCGAGTGGTTATTCATAGATCTAAGTTACTCATAGTAAGTGTATCCATAATACCAGAAACGTCTAAAGGAGACAGGACCTGGGATCAAGCCGAAGCAGGGTCCCATGTATAACGCAAAGCTCCTCAAGCAGCTGCTCTACACGTCACTTTGAAGGTAAAGACATGAGAATAAAGATAAGGAGGGCATGGTTATTAAATATTCACATAATATCATTGCTACTCGAAGTCAATCCATGCGAGGGAACTCAAGTTCATATTCTGCTGCTTTGATTGCCATAGTGCGTTGCGCATTTGAGTCTACATTCAGTGCCTAAATCGGTAATGTTGACCTTTTACAAAATCAACTTCACCTTCAAAATTGTAATTATTTGCGCCATCGATAATTTAATTCAGCGGGAAGCCACCCACAGACCCAAACTGAGCGAAGAGAGCAAGCCAAGTGTAGAAAACAAATTGTTGAGATTAAGGCTTTTGATTATTTACTAAATTTATTAGAGAAAAAGTTTTTTCCCACGATAAAAGCTTTAAACAACTTTTTCCAAATGATATATCTATGGATACATGTATATAATAATCCTGTTGGCTTTAATCAATTGAGATTCTTTTTTTTGAGTATAACTATGTGCGTTTATGAACTATGACAAGGTCATATCGTGATTTTGCAAACTCATTTCACTCTTATAGTAATTAGGTATATGGATAAATCTATTTGCACTTAAAAATAATCCAATATACAAGGTGCGAGGAAAGTTATATTAATTAATTCAAAAATTTCAACAGTAAAATCACTGCATGGAGCGTCGTTGACCGAGTGGTTGTGATACTGGTCACAGCGCGCGTGGAGCTGAGCTCCACCGCGCACCCCCCCTCCCCCCCACCCCTTCACTCTCCGCAGTCAAGAAGAACGTCCTATTGAGCGCCACTGGCAGGCTTTCTCCAGGATTGCAAGGAGACATACTCGTCCAGTATTCTACGTAATACATGAGAAAGACCACTGTGCGAAACCCAGTCATCTAGTATTCGATTCGTTTAATCGTCCTCTCTAATGTCGTTAAATACTGGTTGAGCGAGATTCGTCGCAGTCGCGAGGTTAGCCTGGCTGTGACGCTCTATAGGACGTTGTTATTATCTGTCGGAGAGAGTTGGGGTGGTGCTCGACTCCACGTCACCGCGGCGAGCATCACAACCTTTCGTCCACGGCTCCCCTAACTCATCCTAACGAAGAAATTATTACGTTTGTTAGATGAATAACTGCAATAATAAACAAGAATGCAACAAATTCTCAAAAACTGTCTTCTTTATCCTTTATTCACTTACGAAGTCGCTTACGAAGATTCCCAACTATGCTCGTACACGTTTGAACAGTAATGTCGCCCCAGCCGGCTGTCAGAGCCGTTTTAAAAGCGTCTAGGGTGGTGTAGATAGTAGCCGAGACTTTCTCCTCCAGTACGAACCACACGGATTAGACCATTGGGTGAGATTCGGCAGGATTGACGGTCAAATGTCTTTGCGCCAGAAGCATAGAAATAGCTCTTGATGGACGACATTCGTTGAGCGCACCGAATGCCAAACCATCACAGAGACCCGTAATTCACTGCTGCTCATGGTTTTTGCTACTGTGGACTTCCGTTGACCCTTCTTGAGCACCTGAAGCCGATTGTAACAAGCGGAGTTGTTCAACTGTAAATATCTTTTGATCTGTCAAAAGTACCTTAAATAGACGAGTACCAGCTACTACGCGAATCATTCGGTGTGCCTTTAAAAGCCGTTCTTCTTCCATTTTCATGTCCAAAAAGTGAACTCGAGCGATCTTGTAGATGTGCACGTTTAGCTTATTTCCAACCATTAGTTTCGGGCGCTCCACTGGCTGATCCCGAGCCTGACGATCCTTTATGCGCAACATCGAACGCTTCAAAATCCGTTCGTATCTGGCAGCTCACCTTCTAAATGTTTTGCCGTGTAGACGAGGTGGTTGAGCGACCTTTTCAACGACGGTCCTCAATCTCTCCAGTCTTTTTTAACGTCACACGGCATTGCAGACACTTGCTGGTTTGAAACCTATCGATTTTTACAATATGGACCATTTTCATTTCCGTCTTGTGCAATTCAAGTATTGTGATACATTCATTTTTATAATCTGTAGCTTTATCACAATTCAAGGCAGATTGATAAGTAAGGCAGATTCTATATTATAACTGAACTATGACTTCAAGAAAATTTCAGAATTGATAGAGGAAAATATGTTAGTGCTAAAATCAACAAAATACAAAGTTGACAAAATTTTTCTCGCACCCTGTAAGAAAAGACGTCAAGTTGCTTCTGTGGAGCCTGCGTCTTTCCAACAGTCAAAGCAGTGAGCTTGACCGCAGTTAAGCCAGAACTTCATAACTACTGCGAAGAAGGTTCAAGACGAAGCGTGAAGACTACGACTTTGATGGATGTCATAGAAGTTAAGAAATGCATATTTTCCAGATACAATGAAATAGAGCGCTCCTTTCGTAGTTAAAAATTTGATACTCTTAGGCAAATCTAGACAAATTTGTTGCCTCCAGAGAGAAGAGAGGTTAGTGTGCTAAAAATACCGCCGAGTCAAGATACGATCTTGTGTATTTCGCAAGAAACCTCTAGCAATTGCACTACGAGCACCATCATTGATAATCACATAGGGATTAGGATTCGGAGGATAAGAATATGGAACTAGTCAGACCATATGATAACATGTTTTGATTCTTTTGTAAGGTCTGTTATGGTACTTATACAGGACTAAACAGGTCTGTTTCGCCTTTCCAAGCTCGTCACTACTACGGTGCTCTTCGGTTCAGCCTATCCCAAAGCAAACGCTCATCTACTCTTGAAGGACTTGGCGCCGAATAACAGTTCACTGCAAGTCAGATAATAAATTTCTCAAAATTGCAGTGACCTAGAGTCGAACCCGTTGGTGTTGAAATTAATCGTACATCCTCATTGATGCGGAAGGCGAAACGGGCCTCTTTAGCACTGTATAAGTGCCATATCACACCTCGAAAATGGCTATAAATACGCTATCATGTTATCAGATTATTGGTGGTTTAAGAGATGTCTACATAAGCAGACAAATGATGAGGCAAAATTTAGATAGCATCATTGTTCTGGTGGTCTATCCACGAGCGGAAAATCAAGCTCATCACTGCTTTCGATCTTACACTATGAAGGACACTACACTATGTATATTGAAGGCCAGCTCCATTACCTAAGTCCGTGTTGTTGTTCTTTAGCGACAACATGGAGCCACAGCTGTTTACTTATCTCATAACAGCGTCATTTCTTCTGATCTCTCACCGGTGGCGTTTGAGAGAGGAGAAGAAGAAATCAATGACGAGGCGATGAATGGAGGTCGAAGCCTCAATACTCTGTGCCGACATTGGATTCTAACTATACAGCGAGTTCCAAATTCGACAAGGAAACAAGTTTGGAGAAGGTATGCTTATCTTCTGCTAATTTTTTAAGGAAATTTTGAGCGAGAATGACCAGTTCTGTCTGAAAACTAGAATATAAGAAAGATTTCTTTTTTTTAGATTTTCAAATTGCCTCTCGATGCAAAGGTGCAATTCGGAACACACAGAAAGCCAGTTGTCTGGGTGCGTTCAAATCTATTTACTTCTCAGCTCTCACGCTATATTTTGGCATTTTATGGATAGGTGTAATAGGAGAACTTGTTTTATTTGGCTCATAAGGGTTCGTTTTGATTCGTCTACTAGAAAGAGGTTCACATGCTTTCATGCTATACTGCTGTCTCTTAGAAAACCGTGGATTGCGACGATCGTGACAAGCCATTCGCGTTGAAATACAAGCTCCGAAAACACATTGCCGTCCGCCATTTGTGAGTAATCACGATTTTTAGAATTTCTGAAGTTTTCTACATTGGAAGTAATTTTAGGAGTGGATACGAATAATCCTGCGAAGAATGTGGTAGAAAGTTTGCTAGCCGAAGTGAGAGTAATCAACTCTATTCTCACTTATATTTAGCACTTTTTAATAAGCTTATTTTCTAAGGTATAGTATTTTATTTAAGTGAATAAAGGGTACGCGGTTTTGAGCAAAGAACAGCCTATCTTCCGCTTCACTCACGCCCCAACTTCAAGATAATGGGTGACGCTTTACGCGGAAACTAAGTGTAGCAATAGCTATCCTACTGTCGATAATTTTTTCGTACACAACAATAATTTTTTAAAATTAAAAAAGTTTTGTACTATTAAGGGCGAAGAAAACATATACGAGTGGCCCATGAGTATTTTCTCTTCACATGTCATCATGAGGGATGTAATTATCCTGGATACAGGAGTAGAACGTAATTTTTTTGAAATAATGTTAAATGAAGAATACATTTTTTGTTTCTTATCCCTACTGTCATTGAATATTCAATTCTACTTCATGCAATGAGGAAGTTCTTGACGAATGGACATATATTTTATTCGCTATAAAAATTGTCATGAGCTAAAATATGAGAGGTAATAAAATTACAAACAAAAAGCTGATTACCGGTGCTTAAATTCTGATAAATTCCTGAAAAACATATACACATGCATATTAGGTAATTATAAAATACTCTAGGATTATCTGATATGCATGTGTATATGCTTTATATGCCAGTAGCGTTTATAACTGTCAGTATTGGTAATCAAATGGAATCGCCTCAAGCAGCCACCTGTGTTTTCCGTGTAATCACGTATATGCGTACTAACATTTATAGAATAAAAATCGCGAAAGTACGAAACCGACTTGTCCTTGTATTTTCCCTCACAAGAAGGTACAGTTATTCTCACCTGTCTTTACAAACTATGTTTGATCGACGCTGCAAATGTTATCCGTTATCTCTCAGTGGCGCTGCAATCGCGTGGAATTGTCGTATAAGCTACCACATTAAATAATCTTACTTTTGCCCTCGCAGGTATCGATAGTTTTTCTCGCTAATGCTGGAGTTCTCTAGAAAATCACATCATTTGTATATTGATCGGCTAACATGCTCAATCCAACTATTCTTATGTAACAAAAATTTCCCACTCTAGAAGAGTGGTAGATTTTCGAACAACTCTTACTTATTACTCCACGAATAACGAGATATCTGTCGTCTACTTGCCTCAAATCAATCTTTTTGCTTGTTGTTTCTTGTTGGGAAATCACATGGAATTTGATGCGAATAACGGCCTCAAAATAGTGCTATAGGTACGAAGCAAGAAGTAGTCGCGATGGCGTATCGTAGCCGAGTTTGTTTTGTTCGTTTCCAGTGACGTCTCGTTGAACTTGAGATTTGATCGTCTCTCACCGGTCGCCTAACCGCCCAGCGTCCTACATGGGAGCAGCAGTGTGTGGGACACTGAGGCAGAAGTTCCTGCTCTTGTGGTCGTTTCTGCTTAGTGAACCCCGAAGTCAGTCATCATCACGTTTTCACCAAATCAAGCAGTCGCCTGCTGTTGTGGACTGAAGGAAAATTACTACCTTGCGACTAGTAGCTATTAAAACGGCAGTGATTTCTAGTGCGGTTTACCTTCAGCTGGGCTTTCCAGGTGAAAATGTCGGACTACCTGCCACCTTTGAGAAGCCCTGTTGGGAGGGAAAACAGGGAAAATTCCTGTGTATATCGCAATACAACACCCAGGATCACTTTCATGTCACGATGAAATATTGAGTGGTTTGAGAGGAGATGACTTGTAATACTGGATGCATTACTTCTGTTTGTTTACTTTAGTGTGCTAGTCTTATATCATTATTCATTACAATCCTAAAATCTATCGTTTAGAGGTGATGGCTGTGCCTGGTGTCGAAATGTGATATCGAAATGCTGGTGGACTTCTAAGCATACGGTTTGAATTTTCCATTAAAAATATCAGCTGATTGTAAACCAATGAAAAGAATCGGCGCCGTTACTATGATAAAGTAGATTCTAGCTAGATTATTCTTCTCCAACCCAATGAACCGCCCACTGCTCTTGACTATAATGACTAAGAACGCCTTTGCATTGAAGTCATGGAGAAACACAAAACAGTACCATTGAAACCGGAAATTAATGTTGCCGCAACCCGTAACAAATGATGAATTCATGGGTTGCATAAGATACAAACTCAAAGGAATATGCCCCATGAAACTCCGTGAAAGTTCTCTCTTGTTGTGCGTTTATACAAGGCAACCCTGATTCTTCTGAAGCATTAACCTTTGTGTTCTATGCCGAACCGCACATCACAGTGACTTTGACGTAATCGCGTCTTAAGAAAAAAAAATCCGGGGGAGCGCCTTATAAACTTAAGTGAGATCTTTTCTTGTTATCGTTTGCTTTTGTTGTTTTTGCGACGAGTGGCACTTCCAGGTGTGATATTCTCTGCGGTTGTTTATTATAGTGAAAGGGAGTTTTTTCTTAAAAATTTTTGTAAACAATTGGTAACTCATCCAGTGCATATGCCTAGGACACGATGGTGGAGACGATGAATGACTAGAGGTTTCTTATAAAAGTTTATCACTTTGTTGACGAGAGACTATTGCTGGTGAAGATGGAGTGTGGGTAATGAAGAGGCTCAGAACTGGGCACTGTGCATAGTCACTGACAAGCGATTTGTTCTTTATTAATTATTAATCGCTATAGTAACTTTCCTGTTAGATTTTGAATGGGAGAATATCAAAGCTCCAAGAGAAACGCCGTATTATCTCTTGTACGAGTCACACAACCCAATCAAGTACTGAGTGCATATACTATCATATTGGGCGAGTGTTTTTTCTCACTTATGCGATTATATGCGCTAAAACGATCGCAGGGTTATGAAAGAGCATGTAGAACACATAGGATAAGAGAAGCAGGACCATGTGGAATGGCCTTTGCAGCAAATGAAGGATGCTCAATAAAAACCGCTATTGTGGCTGGTATGACATTCATTGGTGTCACAGTGAGCACAACGAGAAATAGTGAGGCGTCCATTGCGTAGCAAAACCGAAATCAGGCACGGTAGCGAAAGTGTTAAGATAAGCGTTAGAAAAAACGTCTGCGTCTTCATTTATCATTCCATACATTGTTTCCTACTGATACTCTTCCGTATTTTAGAGCATTGAATGATACTTCATTAATGTCGATAAGTTAAAAGCGTCTGAACGATCTCTTTTGAATTACATTTGATATATGCAGTATCAACCCGAATTGGTCAGTTAGATTCTCCGAAATGTTCTTACATCGAAAGTCACGGATTTATTTCGGGAGTGAAATACATATGAGCAGTTTATTCAAAGAGAAGTTTCGATTTCACACGATGAGAATTACGGAATGTTGAACTTGATAAGAATAAAATTATTTCTTTTATGAACCCTTTGTAGCCAAGAATGAAATCATCTGCATAGGCAGTTGCATGTGATCTACGTATCACGGGGTAGTACTCGTTTATGTGTCTTTTTTGCAAAAGGTCAATATGGTAGGATTCCATCACCGGCGAACTCTCATGCTGAGTGTGCAACTAATACAATTGAGCTGATAGAAAAGAGTAGACAAATTTAGAAATAAAACACGATAAAGCGCCTGCATTAATCACTTGCTAAAGAATACTCTATCCTTTGGCTTTCAATAGGCATTATTTGAGGTGATCAAATGCAAATCTGGTTTTTGTAATAGCTATCGATGTATCAGTTGAGCGCTACTATTGTCCCAATGTTTTTCATGCATCATCACTCAAATTCAAGAGTATGCAACTTGAAAGTGTCGTAATTTCACTATTCATCGGTTTGTCTAGGCATTAACTAGACACGTTTGGGTCGTACACACAAACTATCCACCATATGTGTGTGAGAACTGTGGAGAGGCAATCACTGGTCCGAGAGAGTTGTGGAAACACAGCTGAAAGCATAGCTCAAAAACGCAATTTCGTGAGTATCTCACATTTTTAGAGTTTTTTAATGTCAATCTATTGATAATATCTCCGCAACAGAAGATTATGAGACGCATAGCAGTAGAATATTGTTTTCATTTACAACAAACTGAAACTCGGACACCTTAAATGAAGCGCAATATAATTGGCGCTAAAGTTTGGCGGTTTCAGTTTCGTAAATTTCAAATCGTGATAATTAGGGTCAAAGGTATCTTTTTTGATTGAAATAATATTCGTTACAACGAACACATTTTTGTGAACGAGAAATGAGCTTGTTTTCCTGTAGAATAAAAATCGGAGTGCCAGCATTTGACGAGCTCTTTTAAAGCTTTTTCTGCATCGTGTTGATTGTGGGCCGTTTGCACTGCAATAAGTTAACGAGAAGTCTGAAAAACGGTCGTCGATGGACACAAGGTCCGGTAATTACGGAAGATGAGGCAAAATTCTTACCTTATTTCGTTCAATTTCTGAAGAGTTCGTTGTGCGGCATGTGGCTGTCGAGTGGCTGTAAACAGCCGCCATACTTTGTGCCAGCTTTCGTCGTCCTCTCAGTTTGCTCCAAATGGTGGCAAGGACTAACCTGACCGATGATGAGTTTTTTTTTTGGAGCATGTCAGGTAGTCTTATGAGTATCACCTTTGATTGTTGCTTTTCTCAAGACTCTGACAAGGTTTGTATGAAGATGTTTGATGTTAATTCCTTGTTGAAATAAGTGTTGTGAGTTTATCTGCTGCCTTGCGACCAATTCTAAATTTACTGTCTGAAACCGCCATAACTTCTGCATCAACCTTTCCATAGTCTAAAATAGATAAGGAATAAATATCAACGTCATTAGCAGCGAAACGAAGAGCGAAAAAAAACGCCTGCTACAATAATGTATAAGGTAATCATTTTTATTTCGAAATTATCTCATAATCGAACGCCACATTTCAACAATGTACAAACCACCATTACTTTGCACCAACCGAATAAAAACTTGGCCATACATTTCAATTAGTAACATGATAACATATTTTGAGCCTTTCATGAGATCTGTTATGGCACGTTTATAGTGTTAGACGTATGATTGGTAACAGGGCGCCTCTTGACTCAGTTTCTTGTGGGGGTATAGACCTCCTACATACAAAGAGATCGACGTCGGGTGATACTATGGCTCTACGGGCAGCGTCAGTTAATAAGGTGATTTGATCACTTGACGGACGGTGTAAATAGTTGGGCGTCGATTTTTCCATATGTAGGGTTTATACGCCCTCATAAGAAAATGACTGAGCCCAAAGGAAGTTGAGACACACGTCTAGCCCTATAAAGGCACCATAAGAGACCTCATTCAAGGCTTAAAATATGTTATCAGGTTACATGTTTGCTTAAGCGAGGTATCAAAAATTGAAACAGTTGAAAAGAAAGGTTTTTTGATTAATAATATCAACCACTAGTGCACATGTGCACATTCTCGTAGGCTCGATCCTGCAGTTCTACGAAACAAATTAAAATTTTAGCAAAAAAAGAACATTTACTTTCTCTTGCTTTCAGTTGTAAATGTGGCAGGAAGTTCAAAGAATTGAGTGCCCTGAGAAGACATGAGCACTTATATCTACTGCTGAAGTGAGCCACCATGATAGCGCTGGGCAACACAAACGAATTTATCGACAGTTTAGATGATCATGAACTTTAATTTCACTATATACTCCAAGTATGTTGTTCAGCGCTCGTTGACGTTAGCTATCCAACAGAAGTTTTTAGCCACCCGCTTCTGTTAGAAAATGTACTACTACAATATTTATATTTCAACCTCTTTTGTTCCATTCACTGTATTTGCCATAATTTATATGTGATTTTCATAGAATTTGCGTTTTTCATACCTCTCCCTTCGAAAGCTCTTTTTTATAGACCCGCTCAAAATGATATAATCCGATTTCCATCACCTCACTTGGTGTAATTTTTTTCACTTCGCGCCGAATCTTTTATAGAGAATTATTTAGCCTCAGAGGATCGCCTGAACCGAGGGAGGGTGCTACTACTGAGTCACATTAGGACGAAACAGGCGCCTGTATAGCACTAAGACCTAACAGCTCAAAACATGTTATATCCTTTCGTTGTTCAATTTTACGAGAAACTCATACTGAGATGTTTTGCTTAAGTTATGCTCTGATGATAACACAGTGTGAAGAAGTTCATCACCAATCTTTAAAATATTTTGTCGCACTTATCCTCATTTTTTAATGATTTTTTTATATCAAGGATTCTCTGTGATTCTGAGCTGTCTAAGCTCCACATGCTCAACGTGGTCCTTACGTTTGTTCGTGTTCTTGCAGATCGTTTTAGTAAGTTTTGTGAACTGACTGTGAGTTCGATATTTGATATAGATTGATGAAGTATTCTAATGCTTGTGCAAATTTTGAGTACTAATCGGTATATATTTTTAGTGGATACTACTTAGATAAAGTACTACGCATACCGTCGATGACAAAAGAACTCTTTACCTGATAGCGGTAGGGAGGAGAAATTCCAATTAATGTCAGCCTCTGATTGTATGTGAAGAAAGAAACTGGCATTTCATGATTCTCAAGTTGCTAGCGGTTGTCGTTTTCTTGCATTTATACGAGGTCTCCCGGCATATCGCGTAACATTCCGAGTACTGCTTCAGCATCTCGTCTTCTTCATTAAAGTTGCTGAATAGTAGTGGGATTAAATATTTCTTTATTCTCGAAAGCTAAGTCAAGGCGTATCCGGTGATAACGAGAGACTATTCGGATAAGGGTTGAAATACTTTCTTTGTATTAACTTCCTAATAAGTTGGAACACCAACCACCCGACCACCACCTCCAGTTCAGGAGGAAATCGTTGAAAATCATGAACTGGTCGACACTGTGAATCGTGGTAGTGTGAGATATAGACGTTCAAGTGATCTTATTGGAGAAATTATTGCGCAACATCGAAAAACGTCAAAGAAATAATGGAGAGAATAAATTGCTGCACTTTGAAACGTGCACTGAGTGCATAAACACACACAGAAATTTTGTCTATAAATCAAGTCGGTGATCAACTGAATGCTCAGGAAAGCTGTGGTTTATGAAACTCATAGGAATCGACTTTAATTGAAGAATTAGTCATATCAGTCAAAACGAATTCGAGTAACTGAGTGCTATAACTTTACTCGCTGTTATTGAAGGCACTGTAATACAATACATATGCCACAGCCAATGTCTAGGTGAGAGTTGATGAGTTAATATTCGTTTCTCGAGCAGCAACAAGCTTGATAATGTAAAATCGGTTAACACTAGCTGACAATCTGGCTATTTTTACTTTTCTCCAACGCACAGGGGTTAAATGGAAACACAGTCTATTAAGTCAAACACTTTCATGATCACACCAAAGAAATTCCATTGTAAAATTAGATCACAGAGTAAGTACAACCTTCGAGCATCCATCGTTCTATTCTTGCTAAGTCTTTCAGTTCTTCTTGCTGCACAGGAAATTGCATAGGCATGCATTGTTAAATTTAGTTCAACAGAGAAGAAGACTTAGTAAAACGCCGTGAATTCCACTAGTCCTTTATTTTTTAACCAAGAGGGATGTTTTCTTACCATCTATTAGAAAGATTTTTTTGAAGATCTACCAAGAAATCATGAAATCCTTGTTAAAGTAAGTCAGAATCGAGAGATAGTGCAGCTTCTTCGTTGTATATGTACAAACCCTAGTAAAGTGTTTTTTATTTGAGATTCAACCTTTATGCTCTCAGAATGGTATCTCAGTGATACGGCTCAAACAATAACCGCCTCTAAAGCAAACCCTCCTAAGAGTTTTCAACAATCCGACAATTGTAACGGAGCTTTACATCGTGCGAAGTATAGCGCTGAGGCTGGATGTTCACTGATGGAAAGAAGGTGAATCAATTATTTTTATCAGTTATACCTTTAGTTCGAAACTGTACCATTGCTGTGTGATAACTCAAACAAACAAACACGCAAACAGAGACACGTTTATACACACACTCTGGAAAGTGACTTACCCCCTTGGAAGTCGCAGAAAAAAGAAACTCGTGCGATATAATTGAAGCTATTGATGAGGTTTTATTGCTCGCGGATGCATGAGTGATTTATAAGTTCTGGTCTGAGAACGATTAATGAGGCACTGCACTTGTATTGAACAGCGGAGATGATGAACTGATGTGTTCTTTATACACCGATACATTCTAACACATCGAATCTCAAGGATGATAAAGTGGAATGTGCTTTTGCTGATATTTCACATCTATATAGCCAACAGCATCCCAGAGAGCGTAACGTGAAGTTGTTGCTTATCAGTAACTGCGATGTGGATGGTAAAGAAGAAATTATAACATATTTTTCCGACATAAGCAAGCTGTAAACTGAATAGTCTTCTGCTAACAATCTTAGTGAAAAATGTGCTGTTTTAATGAATTTGTGAAGACGATATCGCTCTTAGTCCAAGTGAATGGATAATTTTGATTAATTGCAGTTCTGATTGAATTATTTATAACAGTATAGTCAAGCGCGTCTGTAAGTTGAAGCCCTCGCCAATGACATGCTTCGTAACATTTTTCGCGCAAAATCGCTGTGAGTGTAGCTACAATTAAAAGATCGCTAAGAAACGCTCAACTTTCTATTCAAAAGTCTTCCCATCTTAATCATGCAGCGACTGTTGCTAGTTCAGTCACTTTCAACAGTTTTCACCTCGCATCTTTAACGTTCATTGAGTTTCGTTACAACTCTAGTGTTACCCTTAAAGATCGGAGTCTCTTGAAAAACAATTGCTAGGTGAAACTTAACGACACAGTTACAAGCTTCTCTGGAAGAAAAAGATGAAACGCTCGTTGTCAATTCAATCGTTTAGATATTGGAAGCGTATTTAACTTCGTTGACATCGTAGAGCTAAGAATGAGTGTTTGAACCACACAGTCACTTGTAAGGCCTATACCGATCTATCAAGTCAGTGTATTCACTCGTAAGCCAGTAGAGAAATGCTGACGATCACGGCCAGATCAAGGACTTAGCTATCCGCTAATGTGATATTTTACCATGGTCATATGAATCGCGCTAGCACATGTGTGCTACACGCGCTGTCTTTGAAGTATTGGCTACATAGTTGCATTCAATGTCTTAGCTAGCACTTGTTCCTTATTTTAGACATAGTGTATTCTCTACGCTTAGACAAATGAGATGAAGGAACTACCTAATGTTTCCGATCACACATTGCAAAAGAGTATACCACTAAATCATAGATACAGGAGCGATGATGTGGTTCAGCGAATTCAGCAATTTTTAGTTTCCGATGAGCTACCCAAGGCTGCTCATCGTCATCACACCTGCAAACTTCTATTATTAGTATTTTTGTGTCAAGCGTTCTTCCTTTTTTTCTTGCCTGGATCTTAAGCAAGCTATAAAAATTTTGCACATGCATGATATTTGCTACATTTTTGCAAACTTAGTCTTTAATAAGAATCGTAATCACTCAATTGCAAGAAATGGTAGATCGATAAGGCCCGCCGTTAATGAGCCTCTAGAATTCAAGGACCTACTACTCTTGCTTGAAATGAAGGCATAGACTACAAAAGACCTGGATGTAACAAAAATTATCGTTCAAATCGGGTTCACGAAGCTGCAAAAACACAAAGGGAACGAAAAAAAAAGTCCTTTTTTTCGCATTATTGAAAATCATCGCATCTCTTCTATAAAATAGTAGATGGTGGATTTGTGCTATTTAGGATTATTTTCTTTGGTGGAAAGTCGTGAAAACATAGTTCAGTGCTTCAAAGTTCACGAAAGGCTGATATGTATTAGTTTTGCAACCAAGTTTTCTCTTATTTTCCACCTTACTCTGCTTCCGTTAAAAAGAACGTGTAGACGAGATTATGGTCAATATGGCGCAAAATTCTGGGCTTGCGGTGATTTTGGCTAGGTATAATAGTCTATTTACCGTGATCTACGTGTGCTGCCAGTAATTGTATTCCGTCTCATAATTTCTTTCATACTATCACTTTTCAGCTTTATTTGCCTCAAATTGGGCTGTTACCACAACGTTGCGGTGGGGTTGGAGAATGTTTAAACAGTCGGAGAAAGCTAAAAAATGCACAGCCTAGCGTAAACATTTCAAAAAGCATCGCTGAGTGCTCTCCATCTCTTACATTTCTCGTCAATTATCACGAGTTTTTCTTTAAAATATAAGATACGTGACAGACAAGAGCGGAATAACCCCTTCCACAATTGAATCCAAAAACTTTGACTGAACGGCTTAGGCGTGGAATTTTTGTAACGTTTATGCGCAAGCAGACATATCTTAGTCCTGATGATTTCATCGTTTATTTCATTTTCTGCTGATTTCAGTTGTAAATTTTGCGGTAAGCTTTCCTAAATGACCATTCCGAAGGTATACCAACTAATGTTTTTTCTTCCGAAGTAAAGCCCTGAGAATGATTACGCAGAATAATTGGGCGACTCGAGCGAATCTCTACACGATTCAGATGACCAAGAACCCTAATTCGACTCATCGCTACAAAGTACGTTGTTGAACTTTTTTCCCATAACAAACTTTTCCTATTTCAAATTTGCTGACATAAGTAAAGAAATCAAATCTAAATTTCGCTGCATGCATCATGATGCACACTAGCTTTTTCTATATTTCTAACTAGTTGAATACTTTCCACATGAAGTAATATGTTGCCCTAGAAAGTTGTTTCAAGAATATCAAGAAATTCCTCGAGTTCTACGCGCTATCCGATCTCCTTTGAAAAATTTAGTTAACTATAGCCTCTGTAAGAATGAAACTTTCAATTACCGTCTCAAAATTTATCTTTCCACTTTTAGATGCTAATGTAGAACACCATACCACTGCTTAGAAAGCAATAAAGATAATGAATTCACATGGATTATACATTTGGAAAAGCTGTCAACTATCCTGGATTTTCTACCGATATGTGCTTACTCGACCAACCCGTTAGAGGCTGGTTGCTGTTAGCTACTGTAGGATATGTTGAAAAAGAGTGGTAGCAAAGCAATGGCCTGGATGGTGTAGTGGTAGCGCGCTCCCCTGCTCAAACACAGTGGCGAAAAACAAGCGCAGTCATTAAATAATGCATTATGTTACATCTAAAAATCTTGAGTGATACCCAGCAATGTGACCATAGACGAGAGTTGACGCTTTCCGGAGTGTGTATATAAACGTGTCTCTGTTTGCGTGTTTGTTTGTTTGAGTTATCACACAGCAATGCTACAGTTTCGAACTAAAGGTATAACTGATAAAAATAATTGATTCACCTTCTTTCCATCAGTGAACATCCAGCCTCAGCGCTATACTTCGCACGATGTAAAGCTCCGTTACAATTGTCGGATTGTTGAAAACTCTTAGGAGGGTTTGCTTTAGAGGCGGTTATTGTTTGAGCCGTATCACTGAGATACCATTCTGAGAGCATAAAGGTTGAATCTCAAATAAAAAACACTTTACTAGGGTTTGTACATATACAACGAAGAAGCTGCACTATCTCTCGATTCTGACTTACTTTAACAAGGATTTCATGATTTCTTGGTAGATCTTCAAAAAAATCTTTCTAATAGATGGTAAGAAAACATCCCTCTTGGTTAAAAAATAAAGGACTAGTGGAATTCACGGCGTTTTACTAAGTCTTCTTCTCTGTTGAACTAAATTAACAATGCATGCCTATGCAATTTCCTGTGCAGCAAGAAGAACTGAAAGACTTAGCAAGAATAGAACGATGGATGCTCGAAGGTTGTACTTACTCTGTGATCTAATTTTACAATGGAATTTCTTTGGTGTGATCATGAAAGTGTTTGACTTAATAGACTGTGTTTCCATTTAACCCCTGTGCGTTGGAGAAAAGTAAAAATAGCCAGATTGTCAGCTAGTGTTAACCGATTTTACATTATCAAGCTTGTTGCTGCTCGAGAAACGAATATTAACTCATCAACTCTCACCTAGACATTGGCTGTGGCATATGTATTGTATTACAGTGCCTTCAATAACAGCGAGTAAAGTTATAGCACTCAGTTACTCGAATTCGTTTTGACTGATATGACTAATTCTTCAATTAAAGTCGATTCCTATGAGTTTCATAAACCACAGCTTTCCTGAGCATTCAGTTGATCACCGACTTGATTTATAGACAAAATTTCTGTGTGTGTTTATGCACTCAGTGCACGTTTCAAAGTGCAGCAATTTATTCTCTCCATTATTTCTTTGACGTTTTTCGATGTTGCGCAATAATTTCTCCAATAAGATCACTTGAACGTCTATATCTCACACTACCACGATTCACAGTGTCGACCAGTTCATGATTTTCAACGATTTCCTCCTGAACTGGAGGTGGTGGTCGGGTGGTTGGTGTTCCAACTTATTAGGAAGTTAATACAAAGAAAGTATTTCAACCCTTATCCGAATAGTCTCTCGTTATCACCGAGATACGCCTTGACTTAGCTTTCGAGAATAAAGAAATATTTAATCCCACTACTATTCAGCAACTTTAATGAAGAAGACGAGATGCTGAAGCAGTACTCGGAATGTTACGCGATATGCCGGGAGACCTCGTATAAATGCAAGAAAACGACAACCGCTAGCAACTTGAGAATCATGAAATGCCAGTTTCTTTCTTCACATACAATCAGAGGCTGACATTAATTGGAATTTCTCCTCCCTACCGCTATCAGGTAAAGAGTTCTTTTGTCATCGACGGTATGCGTAGTACTTTATCTAAGTAGTATCCACTAAAAATATATACCGATTAGTACTCAAAATTTGCACAAGCATTAGAATACTTCATCAGTCTATATCAAATATCGAACTCACAGTCAGTTCACAGAACTTACTAAAACGATCTGCAAGAACACGAACAAACGTAAGGACCACGTTGAGCATGTGGAGCTTAGACAGCTCAGAATCACAGAGACTCCTTGATATAAAAAAATCATTGAAAAAATGAGGATAAGTGCGACAAAACATTTTAAAGATCGGTGATGAACTTCTTCACACTGTGTTATCATCAGAGCATAACTTAAGCAAAACATCTCAGTATGAGTTTCTCGTAAAATTGAACAACGAAAGGATATAACATGTTTTGAGCTGTTAGGTCTAGTGCTATACAGGCGCCTGTTTCGTCCTAATGTGACTCAGTAGTAGCACCCTCCCTCGGTTCAGGCGATCCTCTGAGGCTAAATAATTCTCTATAAAGAATTCGGCGCGAAGTGAAAAGAATTACACCAAGTGAGGTGATGGAAATCGGATTATATCATTTTGAGCGGGTCTATAAAAAAGAGCTTTCGAAGGGAGAGGTATGAAAAACGCAAATTCTATGAAAATCACATATAAATTATGGCAAATACAGTGAATTGAACAAAAGAGGTTGAAATATAAATATTGTAGTAGTACATTTTCTAACAGAAGCGGGTGGCTAAAAACTTCTGTTGGATAGCTAACGTCAACGAGCGCTGAACAACATACTTGGAGTATATAGTGAAATTAAAGTTCATGATCATCTAAACTGTCGATAAATTCGTTTGTGTTGCCCAGCGCTATCATGGTGGCTCACTTCAGCAGTAGATATAAGTGCTCATGTCTTCTCAGGGCACTCAATTCTTTGAACTTCCTGCCACATTTACAACTGAAAGCAAGAGAAAGTAAATGTTCTTTTTTTGCTCAAATTTTAATTTGTTTCGTAGAACTGCAGGATCGAGCCTACGAGAATGTGCACATGTGCACTAGTGGTTGATATTATTAATCAAAAAACCTTTCTTTTCAACTGTTTTCAATTTTTGATACCTCACTTAAGCAAACATGTAACCTGATAACATATTTTAAGCCTTGAATGAGGTCTCTTATGGCGCTTTTATAGGGCTAGACGTGTGTCTCAACTTCCTTTGGGCTCAGTCATTTTCTTATGAGGGCGTATAAACCCTACATATGGAAAAATCGACGCCCAACTATTTACACCGTCCGTCAAGTGATCAAATCACCTTATTAACTGACACTGCCCGTAGAGCCATAGTATCACCCGACGTCGATCTCTTTGTATGTAGGAGGTCTATCCCCCACAAGAAACTGAGTCAAGAGGCGCCCTGTTACCAATCATACGTCTAACACTATAAACGTGCCATAACAGATCTCATGAAAGGCTCAAAATATGTTATCATGTTACTAATTGAAATGTATGGCCAGTTTTTATTCGGTTGGTGCAAAGTAATGGTGGTTTGTACATTGTTGAAATGTGGCGTTCGATTATGAGATAATTTCGAAATAAAAATGATTACCTTATACATTATTGTAGCAGGCGTTTTTTTTCGCTCTTCGTTTCGCTGCTAATGACGTTGATATTTATTCCTTATCTATTTTAGACTATGGAAAGGTTGATGCAGAAGTTATGGCGGTTTCAGACAGTAAATTTAGAATTGGTCGCAAGGCAGCAGATAAACTCACAACACTTATTTCAACAAGGAATTAACATCAAACATCTTCATACAAACCTTGTCAGAGTCTTGAGAAAAGCAACAATCAAAGGTGATACTCATAAGACTACCTGACATGCTCCAAAAAAAAAACTCATCATCGGTCAGGTTAGTCCTTGCCACCATTTGGAGCAAACTGAGAGGACGACGAAAGCTGGCACAAAGTATGGCGGCTGTTTACAGCCACTCGACAGCCACATGCCGCACAACGAACTCTTCAGAAATTGAACGAAATAAGGTAAGAATTTTGCCTCATCTTCCGTAATTACCGGACCTTGTGTCCATCGACGACCGTTTTTCAGACTTCTCGTTAACTTATTGCAGTGCAAACGGCCCACAATCAACACGATGCAGAAAAAGCTTTAAAAGAGCTCGTCAAATGCTGGCACTCCGATTTTTATTCTACAGGAAAACAAGCTCATTTCTCGTTCACAAAAATGTGTTCGTTGTAACGAATATTATTTCAATCAAAAAAGATACCTTTGACCCTAATTATCACGATTTGAAATTTACGAAACTGAAACCGCCAAACTTTAGCGCCAATTATATTGCGCTTCATTTAAGGTGTCCGAGTTTCAGTTTGTTGTAAATGAAAACAATATTCTACTGCTATGCGTCTCATAATCTTCTGTTGCGGAGATATTATCAATAGATTGACATTAAAAAACTCTAAAAATGTGAGATACTCACGAAATTGCGTTTTTGAGCTATGCTTTCAGCTGTGTTTCCACAACTCTCTCGGACCAGTGATTGCCTCTCCACAGTTCTCACACACATATGGTGGATAGTTTGTGTGTACGACCCAAACGTGTCTAGTTAATGCCTAGACAAACCGATGAATAGTGAAATTACGACACTTTCAAGTTGCATACTCTTGAATTTGAGTGATGATGCATGAAAAACATTGGGACAATAGTAGCGCTCAACTGATACATCGATAGCTATTACAAAAACCAGATTTGCATTTGATCACCTCAAATAATGCCTATTGAAAGCCAAAGGATAGAGTATTCTTTAGCAAGTGATTAATGCAGGCGCTTTATCGTGTTTTATTTCTAAATTTGTCTACTCTTTTCTATCAGCTCAATTGTATTAGTGCACACTCAGCATGAGAGTTCGCCGGTGATGGAATCCTACCATATTGACCTTTTGCAAAAAAGACACATAAACGAGTACTACCCCGTGATACGTAGATCACATGCAACTGCCTATGCAGATGATTTCATTCTTGGCTACAAAGGGTTCATAAAAGAAATAATTTTATTCTTATCAAGTTCAACATTCCGTAATTCTCATCGTGTGAAATCGAAACTTCTCTTTGAATAAACTGCTCATATGTATTTCACTCCCGAAATAAATCCGTGACTTTCGATGTAAGAACATTTCGGAGAATCTAACTGACCAATTCGGGTTGATACTGCATATATCAAATGTAATTCAAAAGAGATCGTTCAGACGCTTTTTAACTTATCGACATTAATGAAGTATCATTCAATGCTCTAAAATACGGAAGAGTATCAGTAGGAAACAATGTATGGAATGATAAATGAAGACGCAGACGTTTTTTCTAACGCTTATCTTAACACTTTCGCTACCGTGCCTGATTTCGGTTTTGCTACGCAATGGACGCCTCACTATTTCTCGTTGTGCTCACTGTGACACCAATGAATGTCATACCAGCCACAATAGCGGTTTTTATTGAGCATCCTTCATTTGCTGCAAAGGCCATTCCACATGGTCCTGCTTCTCTTATCCTATGTGTTCTACATGCTCTTTCATAACCCTGCGATCGTTTTAGCGCATATAATCGCATAAGTGAGAAAAAACACTCGCCCAATATGATAGTATATGCACTCAGTACTTGATTGGGTTGTGTGACTCGTACAAGAGATAATACGGCGTTTCTCTTGGAGCTTTGATATTCTCCCATTCAAAATCTAACAGGAAAGTTACTATAGCGATTAATAATTAATAAAGAACAAATCGCTTGTCAGTGACTATGCACAGTGCCCAGTTCTGAGCCTCTTCATTACCCACACTCCATCTTCACCAGCAATAGTCTCTCGTCAACAAAGTGATAAACTTTTATAAGAAACCTCTAGTCATTCATCGTCTCCACCATCGTGTCCTAGGCATATGCACTGGATGAGTTACCAATTGTTTACAAAAATTTTTAAGAAAAAACTCCCTTTCACTATAATAAACAACCGCAGAGAATATCACACCTGGAAGTGCCACTCGTCGCAAAAACAACAAAAGCAAACGATAACAAGAAAAGATCTCACTTAAGTTTATAAGGCGCTCCCCCGGATTTTTTTTTCTTAAGACGCGATTACGTCAAAGTCACTGTGATGTGCGGTTCGGCATAGAACACAAAGGTTAATGCTTCAGAAGAATCAGGGTTGCCTTGTATAAACGCACAACAAGAGAGAACTTTCACGGAGTTTCATGGGCATATTCCTTTGAGTTTGTATCTTATGCAACCCATGAATTCATCATTTGTTACGGGTTGCGGCAACATTAATTTCCGGTTTCAATGGTACTGTTTTGTGTTTCTCCATGACTTCAATGCAAAGGCGTTCTTAGTCATTATAGTCAAGAGCAGTGGGCGGTTCATTGGGTTGGAGAAGAATAATCTAGCTAGAATCTACTTTATCATAGTAACGGCGCCGATTCTTTTCATTGGTTTACAATCAGCTGATATTTTTTAATGGAAAATTCAAACCGTATGCTTAGAAGTCCACCAGCATTTCGATATCACATTTCGACACCAGGCACAGCCATCACCTCTAAACGATAGATTTTAGGATTGTAATGAATAATGATATAAGACTAGCACACTAAAGTAAACAAACAGAAGTAATGCATCCAGTATTACAAGTCATCTCCTCTCAAACCACTCAATATTTCATCGTGACATGAAAGTGATCCTGGGTGTTGTATTGCGATATACACAGGAATTTTCCCTGTTTTCCCTCCCAACAGGGCTTCTCAAAGGTGGCAGGTAGTCCGACATTTTCACCTGGAAAGCCCAGCTGAAGGTAAACCGCACTAGAAATCACTGCCGTTTTAATAGCTACTAGTCGCAAGGTAGTAATTTTCCTTCAGTCCACAACAGCAGGCGACTGCTTGATTTGGTGAAAACGTGATGATGACTGACTTCGGGGTTCACTAAGCAGAAACGACCACAAGAGCAGGAACTTCTGCCTCAGTGTCCCACACACTGCTGCTCCCATGTAGGACGCTGGGCGGTTAGGCGACCGGTGAGAGACGATCAAATCTCAAGTTCAACGAGACGTCACTGGAAACGAACAAAACAAACTCGGCTACGATACGCCATCGCGACTACTTCTTGCTTCGTACCTATAGCACTATTTTGAGGCCGTTATTCGCATCAAATTCCATGTGATTTCCCAACAAGAAACAACAAGCAAAAAGATTGATTTGAGGCAAGTAGACGACAGATATCTCGTTATTCGTGGAGTAATAAGTAAGAGTTGTTCGAAAATCTACCACTCTTCTAGAGTGGGAAATTTTTGTTACATAAGAATAGTTGGATTGAGCATGTTAGCCGATCAATATACAAATGATGTGATTTTCTAGAGAACTCCAGCATTAGCGAGAAAAACTATCGATACCTGCGAGGGCAAAAGTAAGATTATTTAATGTGGTAGCTTATACGACAATTCCACGCGATTGCAGCGCCACTGAGAGATAACGGATAACATTTGCAGCGTCGATCAAACATAGTTTGTAAAGACAGGTGAGAATAACTGTACCTTCTTGTGAGGGAAATACAAGGACAAGTCGGTTTCGTACTTTCGCGATTTTTATTCTATAAATGTTAGTACGCATATACGTGATTACACGGAAAACACAGGTGGCTGCTTGAGGCGATTCCATTTGATTACCAATACTGACAGTTATAAACGCTACTGGCATATAAAGCATATACACATGCATATCAGATAATCCTAGAGTATTTTATAATTACCTAATATGCATGTGTATATGCTTTTCAGGAATTCATCAGAATTTAAGCACCGGTACTCAGCTTTTTGTTTGTAATTTTATTACCTCTCATATTTTAGCTCATGAGAATTTTTATAGCGAATAAAATATATGTCCATTCGTCAAGACGTTCCTCATTGCATGAAGTAGAATTGAATATTCAATGACAGTAGGGATAAGAAACAAAAAATGTATTCTTCATTTAACATTATTTCAAAAAAATTACCGTTCTACTCCTGTATCCAGGATAATTACATCCCTCATGATGACATGTGAAGAGAAAATACTCATGGGCCACTCGTATATGTTTTCTTCGCCCTTAAAGTAGCAAAACTTTTTTAATTTCAAAAAATTATTGTTGTGTACGAAAAAATTGTCGACAGTAGGATAGCTATTGCTACAGTTAGTTTCCGCGTAAAGCGTCACCCATTATGTTGAAGTTGGGGCATGAGTGAAGCGGAAGATAGGCTGTTCTTTACTCAAAACCGCGTACCCTTTATTCACTTAAATAAAATGCTATGCCTTGAGAAATAAGCTTATTAAAAATGCTAAATATAAGTGAGAATAGAGCTGATTACTCTCACTTCGGCTAGCAAACTTTCTACCACATTCTTCGCAGGATTATTCGTATCCACTCCTAAAATTACTTCCAATGTAGAAAACTTCAGAAATTCTAAAAATCGTGATTACTCACAAATGGCGGACGGCAATGTGTTTTCGGAGCTTGTATTTCGACGCGAATGGCTTGTCACGATCGTCGCAATCCACGGTTTTCTAAGAGACAGCAGTATAGCATGAAAGCATGTGAACCTCTTTCTAGTAGACGAATCAAAACGAACCCTTATGAGCCAAATAAAACAAGTTCTCCTATTACACCTATCCATAAAATGCCAAAATATAGCGTGAGAGCTGAGAAGTAAATAGATTTGAACGCACCCAGACAACTGGCTTTCTGTGTGTTCCGAATTGCACCTTTGCATCGAGAGGCATTTGAAAATCTAAAAAAAGAAATCTTTCTTATACTCTAGTTTTCAGGCAGAACTGGTCATTCTCGCTCAAAATTTCCTTAAAAAATTAGCAGAAGATAAGCATACCTTCTCCAAACTTGTTTCCTTGTCGAATTTGGAACTCGCTGTATAGTTAGAATCCAATGTCGGCACAGAGTATTGAGGCTTCGACCTCCATTCATCGCCTCGTCATTGATTTCTTCTTCTCCTCTCTCAAACGCCACCGGTGAGAGATCAGAAGAAATGACGCTGTTATGAGATAAGTAAACAGCTGTGGCTCCATGCTGTCGCTAAAGAACAACAACACGGACTTAGGTAATGGAGCTGGCCTTCAATATACATAGTTAGTGTCCTCATAGTGTAACATCGAAAGCAGTGATGAGCTTGATTTTCCGCTCGTGGATAGACCACCAGAACAATGATACTATCTAAATTTTGCCTCATCATTTGTCTGCTTATGTAGACATCTCTTAAACCACCAATAATCTGATAACATGATAGCGTATTTATAGCCATTTTCGAGGTGTGATATGGCACTTATACAGTGCTAGAGAGGCCCGTTTCGCCTTCCGCATCAATGAGGAGGTACGATTAATTTCAACACCAACGGGTTCGACTCTAGGTCACTGCAATTTTGAGAAATTTATTATCTGACTTGCAGTGAACTGTTATTCGGCGCCAAGTCCTTCAAGAGTAGATGATCGTTTGCTTTGGGATAGGCTGAACCGATGAGCACCGTAGTAGTGACGAGCTTGGAAAGGCGAAACAGACCTGTTTAGTCCTGTATAAGTACCATAACAGACCTTACAAAAGACTCAAAACATGTTATCATATTGTCTGACTAGTTCCATATTCTCATCCTCCGAATCCTAATCCCTATGTGATTATCAATGATGGTGCTCGTACTGCGCATTGCTAGAGGTTTCTTGCGAAATACACAAGATCGTATCTCGACTCGGCGTATTTTCTAGCACACTAAACCTCTCTTCTCTCTGGAGGCAACAAATTTGTCTAGATTTGCCTGAGAGTATCAAATTTTTAACTACGAAAGAAGCGCTCTATTCCATTGTATCTGGAAAATATGCATTTCTTAACTTCTATGACATCCATCAAAGTCGTAGTCTTCACGCTTTCGTCTTGAACCTTCTTCGCAGTAGTTATGAAGTTCTGGCTTAACTGCGGTCAAGCTCACTGCTTTGACTGTTGAAAGACGCAGGCTCCACCGAAGCAACTTGACGTCTTTTCTTACAGGGTGCGAGAAAAATTTTGTCAACTTTGTATTTTGTTGATTTTAGCACTAACATATTGTCCTCTATCAATTCTGAAATTTTCTTGAATTCATAGTTCAGTTATAAGTATAGAATCTGCCTTACTTATCAATCTGCCTTGAATTGTGATAAAGCTACAGATTATAAAAATGAATGTATCACATACTTGAATTGCACAAGACGGAAATGAAAATGGTCCATATTGTAAAAATCGATTGGTTTCAAACCATCAAGTGTCTGCAATGCCGTGTGACGTTAAAAAAGACTGGAGAGATTGAGGACCGTCGTTGAAAAGGTCGCTCAACCACCTCGTCTCACTCGGCAAAACATTTAGAAGGTGAGCTGCCAGATACGAACGGATTTTGGAGCGTTCGATGTTGCGCATAAAGGATCGTCAGGCTCGGATCAGCCAGTGGAGCGCCCGAAACTAATGGTTGGAAATAAGCTAAACGTGCACATCTACAAGATCGCTCGAGTTCACTTTTTGGACATGAAGATGGAAGAAGAACGGCTTTCAAAGGCATTCGCCGATTGAATCGCGTAGTAGCTGGTACTCGTCGTTTAGGTACTTTTGACAGATCGAAAGATATTTCAAAGTCGAATCAACTTCCAATTGTTACAATCGGCGTCAGGTCTCAAGAAGGGTCAACAGAAGTCCACAGTAGCAAAAACCATGAGCCGCAATGATTTTCGGGCCTCTGTGATGGTTTGGCATTCGGTGCGCTCAACGAATGTTGTCTGTCAGGAGCTATTTCTATGCTTCTGGCGAAAAGACATCTGACTCTCAACCTTGCCGAATCTCACCCAATGGTTTAATCCGTGTGGTTCATACTGGAGGAGAAAATCTCGGCTACTAGCCACACTACCCTAGACGCTTTTAAAACGGCTCTGACAACCGGCTGGGACGACATTACTGTTTCAACGTGTACGAGCATCGTTGGGAATCTTCGTAAGCGACTTCGTAAGCGAATAAAGGCTAAAGAAGACAGTTTTTGAGAATCTGCTGCATTTTTGTTTGTTATTGCAGTTATTCATCTAATAAACGTAATAATTTCTTCGATAGAATGAGTTAGGGGCGCCGTGGACGAAAGGTTGTGAGGCTCGTCACGGTGACGTGGAGCCGAGCACCACCCCAACTCTCTCCGACAGATAATAACAACGTCCTATAGAACGTCACAGCCAGGCTATCCTCGCGAGTGCAATGAGGCTCGCTCAATCCAGTATTCAACGACATTAGAGAGGACGATTAAACGAATGAATGCTAGATGACTCGGTTTCGCACAGTGGTCTTCTCTCTGTATTACGTAGAAGACTGGACGAGTATGTCCCTTGCAATCTTGAGGAAAGCCTGCCTGTGGCGCTCCATAGGACGTTCTTCTTGACTGCCGAGAGTGAAGGGGGTGGAGTGGAGCTGAGCTCCACCCGCGCCGTGACCAGTATCACAATTACTCGGTCACGACGCTCCATGCAGTGATTTTACTGTCGAAATTTTTGAACTGATTAATATAACTTTCCTCGCACTTTATATATGGGATTATTTTTGAGTGCAAATAGATTCATCTATATACCTAAGCACTATAAGAGTGAAAGAGTATACAAAATCACGAGATGACCTTGTCATAGTCCATAAACGCACATAGTTATACTCAAAAGGAATGAATCTTAATTGATTAAAGCCAACAGGATTATTATATACATGTATCCATAAATGTATCATTTAGACACAAAAGTTGTTTAAAGCTTTTAATCGTTGGAAAAAACTTCTTCTCTCAAAAAATTTAGTAAATAATCGAAAGTCTAAATCTCGACGAATTCGTTTTCTACACTTGGTTTGCTCTTTTCGCTCAGTTTGGGTCTGTGGGTGGCTTCCCGTTGAATTAAATTATCGATGGCGCAAATCATTACAATTTTGAAGTTGGAGTTGATTTTGTAAAAGGTGAACAATACCGATTTAGGCACTAAATTTAGACTTAAATGCGCAACGCACTATGGCAATGAAAGCAGCAGAATATGAACTTGAGTTTCCTCGCATGGATAAACTTCGAGAAGCAATGATATTGTGTGAATATTTCATAACCATGTCCTCCTTATCTTTATTCTCATGTCTTTATCTTCAAATGGACGTGCAGCGCAGTTGCTTGAGGAGCTTTGCGATATACATGGGACCCTGCTTCGGCTTGATCCCAGGTCCTTTCTCCTTTAGACGTTTCTGGGATTATGGATACACTTACTATGAGTAACCTAGAACTATGAGTAACCACTCGAGATCGTAAATTTCGGTGATTCCAACACTGGGCTTATATTCCGAAAAAATCGTTTCACTGGAATGTAGTAAGAGAAATGAGATTGAGTCTCACATATACTGCGCATTGCTTGTCGGAGGGTACATAGCGGCTGTGGATCGATAGAGCATGAGGTGCTTTCACGCTAATACGATTTTTGTCATTGAATTCAGGTTTCTCCCCGCTTTGCAAGAAGCCACAGCTAAAACGTATAACTCTAGTGCTACAAGATTTCTCTACATGTTCATGTTTTTCCTCGCTTAGGTTTGGGCTGTTTGGCCTAGGATGGGCTTAAACTTAAGGGGGTTTAGAAGGCAATATATCAAAAAAGAAAAGTCTAAGCTCTTGAGCTATAGAAGAAAATTTCTTTTAGAATTCCAACACATAAAATCTCGAGATCTTCTGCGGAACAGTGTACAAATTACCAAAGAATAACGAAAATCCGCTCGATAACGCGCGACGCGTGCAAAACACAACATCAGTTCTCACTCTACAGCGCTGTTAGGAAGCCTTCTCAGAACAAGTGCATATTTAATTCAAAGATTACTTCATATATGAGCTAATAATAGTTAGAGGAAATGCTTTGTGCAGCGGAGTATAAACGCGATAATAATAAAAGCGGGCAACGAATGGGGAATGTAGCTTTATTTGATTCTACAAGACTATAATAAGACTTTTTCAAAAATGTACTTATTCTATCACCGATATTTACGCTATCTGAAGAGTAATTGAACTTTGGAAATAAACCTTTTTGCAGCGAAATATAGGTGTGTGTGGTAGTAGTAAACGCACACGACGCGTGTGAAACATAATATCAACTTGAATGCTGCGGCGCTGCAAAAAATTGCTTTTTAAAGAAATCGAACACATACAGTTGTTTTCTGAGATTTGAGCTTTTGATTGACCACCGATACTCTTATAAAAGTTCTTGTTAAGCAAGAAAGCCCTTTCTTCATTTTGTTCCGACGACGGAGAAGAACCGATAAAGGTTAAAGCCCGAAGAGTTCCGCTTTAATAAAAGCTATAAGAGTGAATAGATGTATATCTGAAAAATACAAGAGATGAAGCGTTGTTTTTGAAGTCAGTGTTTCTATACTACACAAAATCTCTGAGGAGGGCAGTACGTGGGGTCAAGACGAGGTAGGGTTTCATGTCTATCGTAAAGCACCTTGAGCAATTGCGCTAGACGCCCTTTCGTGACATAGATGTGAGGATAAAAGTGAGAAGGATAAGGATATGAGATATTTAGGGCAATTTTACTGCTCTTTATGAAAAATTCACGAGACGGAAGCTGAAGTTCATATGCTGCTGCTTTCGGTGTCATGGCACTTGTAGCACTTACTTAATATTAAGTTGGAAGAAAGTTAGAGGCACTTTTAGAAAATCGCAATGTACATTAATTTTGAACAAATACGAATAGCTATTCTGCAGAATGAAAGCCATCGTTTCTATGACTTTCTGCCACTTGTCCGCCGACTTTTGATTCTGGTCGAAGTCGACAGTTGTTTCGACGCGGAATCAAAAAACTATTCACATGCTTCTTCAACTTTATCGAATGATTCAAATCAAGCGTCCTGAACGAGGCTTACCTCCGAGGTCTAAATCTGCGGCATTGAAAAGAACTGAAGCCAGCGTCCAGCAGCTGATTCGCTTGCTGAGCTCTTCCTTTCAACTTCGTTGATTTCGTCGACTGCAGCTCGCCGTGAATGACTCTTCTGTGCAATAACGACGCAATAAAACACAAACTTCGATTATGTCGCTTGAACATGGCAGCGGCTTGTAACAAAGCATAAATAATGACGAATAATATCCAGGCCTTTAATGAAAAAATCTCATAGAAGATACTGTAATGTTCACATGATGTGCATGAGAGTTATCTCATACTCATCTAAAGAGCACCAGAGCTTTCTTTCCAACCCTATTGCATCGATAGCTATCGTATAGGCTAAATTCCTTTGATCACTTCCATTTATGCTCAATGAACAATGGATTCTTTGGAGAGTGATTATTGGAATGTTTGTGCTTCATGTAATAAGGTATATGAAAACTGAGACAAATAAAAGACGAATTTATTGAATAGTGGGTAAATATGGTTGAATTATCAGAGAAATGTTCGATGAAGGTTTTATACACAGCCTTCTTCATAAATACTTGATTTTTCTTTCGAAAGCTTGGATTGTAAATGAAGCAGTTACAGTACTTCAGGTGGAAATAACCTTATTGAGATTTCTAGTGATTTATTTGCTGCATTTTTTGTAGTGTTGTTGTGCTTCATATACATCTAGGCGAATTGAATGATGAGCAAAAAACGCCTCAGACGGGAATCGAATCTGCGTTTCATCCATACCGGGACGCGCGTTACTACCACTACACCACTATCTCTGTTGGAAGCTGATAGCTAACATAGAGATGTGGAAGAATGAGTGATCGCGCAAAGGTGCCTCAGTGGTGTAGTGGTAGTACACGCGTCTCCGGTATGGATAAAACCTTATTGAAATTTGCTCTATCGCATTTGACAATTTACTACCACAGAAATCCCATTTATTGGCGAAAGGAGTACGAATTTCATTAGAAAGCTACCACATTGGCATTTCAGCATGCATAGGCAGCCTCTTTTCATAGACGTCCGAATCGCCTACAAACGGAAATGGTGCGGTAAGCAAAAGGTTATACAAAGGTGTGGAATAAGTTCGCGATGCAAGCCATCCAAAAGCTTCTAACGAAGAGCAAAGCAATCACAAACAAGTATGGTTTGCCCATTCGACAAGTTATGACTCTCTTTGGTTTGGGAAATATCTCTTACAAATCAGAGGGCTGGTAATGGTACATCGACTAGCTCCAACCCTTGTTATAGCCATTGTGTCCAAATTAGAGGTTCCAATAATCGATCTCAGGCCGTTGTTCTACTGCAGGTATATAGATGATTGTTTTATCGTCTGCTAACCACAAGACAAGATGGGCAGATTTCACTACTGAATAACTGCAAGTCAGAGTACATAAACTTCACACAGTAAAACAATAGATTCAGATTAGCTTAGATTCTGATCTTTCATGTCAACCTGTCCGAGAGCTTTTACAACACAAAGTGGTGCCATAAAACGAGTGACAAAAACATGTGGTTCATTTCCTATCTTCCCATCCATCACGCTCAAAACGCCTACTTATGGAGAACATGTTCTGAACAGCTGTCAATGTTTGTAGAGGAAATGAATATAAGATAGAAGCCATAAGGCTGTCGCTAAAAAAGTCGTCTTCTAATGGCTACGATAAGGTAGGAGCTCCTCAGGTTAGATTCAGTGGAAATTCGACGACGCTGAACGAAAAGTCTGACGACAATATGGCTCCATTCATTCTGCCTTTTATTTCTAACGAAGTAAGTACAACTCTGAAACGCCGCTCAAACAGGGCATGTTTTGATAGCTTGGTAGCAGTCGAGATACCAAATGCACTAAAACACCGATTAGTCTATCACCGATTGCATGACCGCCTCTGCAAAGCAAAAGAGGGCGAAGTTTGCCCAAACGGTAGATACGGCGATTGCATATGATCTGATACGATTTACCTAATCTCTTGCAAGATATGCGATGGGGAATACACCAGCAAACAAGTAGTAAACTCTGCATCCGTGTAAAATAACACTTTACGGGACAAGAAAACTCTGACCGAAAAACCTTACTACGCTTCTCACAGGAGCAAGAGCAAAAGCATCGAGCTGGAGAATTCAACGTCAAATTCATGGTCCTCGCACAGGAATCAAAAACATGCCCGCGTAAACTTGAGAAGCCCTTTGGATATGTAGTAAAGGCTTAAAAATGAATAGAAAAAGGATTGTCTTGTAATAACTGGTGAATGCACCACATGTCAGGCTAGTTTCTCCGCTTTAAGTCAGGCAGAGCCTCACTTACTCACTGATTCTAATCGGTTGGTCTTCGGTGAATAATTGAAAGACCCAAAACACCTGAATGGTGAGTATTCTTACTGAATGCTTTTTACTATGCGATCCAATAGATTTTTCTTAAGATCTCTGTTGGGGTTATGGAGGTTTTTAAATAAGAAATTGAAGATTAATTTGCCCTTTACATGCTCTGAAAATGGCGACCTTTGCCGAACTCAAGCCGCTGGTTTTGTTATATTATGCTTCTGTGCTGCTGTATTTCACCACTATATTCTGTATTATACTGCAGTATTCCTATGTAATGAACACTAATCTGACCATCTCGGAAACAGCTTTAGAAAAAAGAAAGCCCAGTGTCATAGATTGATGTGTAAAACTTTGGCGCCAGGCGGGACCAGAACCCGCACCTCACTTTTTCCGGGAATGCTTGCTCTATCCGTTACACTACTGACGCCCATTTTGCACATCGCTTTTTCTACGTTACAGCGCATCTATCTGTCAGTCGCCAGCCGTCAACGGCGTGGCCTGAGTAGTCGGTCTCGACATTGAACCCAGTCACGCTGACAGATATTGGGTACTACAGATCAAATAAAATTGTTTATATTTAACCGCTTTTTTTGCGGCAGTATTATTTTATGAATATTTACCCAGTGTTATAAAGTGATGTGCCAAACTATAGAGCCAGTCCGGACTAAAGCCCACACCTCACTCTTTTCAAGAATGCGTGCTCTATCCGTTACACTACCGACGCCCATTTTACCATTACCATGCGCTACAACTTAAAAAGAGCGATGTGCAAAATGGGCGTCAGTAGTGTAACAGATAGAGCACGCATTCCCAGAAAGAGTGAGGTGCGGGTCCTAGTCCCACCTGGCGCTAAAGTTTTGCAGATCACTCTATAACACTGGATATATATGCATAACATCATACCAAGGCAAAAAGCTGTTTAATAAAAACAATTTCATTTGAAAAAAAAGTTACAAATACTAAGCCTTTTCTATTAGCAGCAGGGATAGTTAAAAGGACCTCTTCTGCCGAATAAAGATTTTCCATCAATCATCAAATAGTCAAAAGGCGAAAATTTCAAAAAAATCTAATATTGTTCCTGCATTTTGAATAAGCCTTCTCACGGTGCTGTGGCAGTGAAAATAAAATAGTGTGTTGCACGCGTAGAGCGTCATCACCCGTATTTCTTGCAGAAAAGTGGTTTTCCCTTGAATTACCACTATTGTTTAGCTAGCGTAAATCTTGGATATTTACGGAGGGTTATTTTTTTTTCCAAAGACCTTCTAACAGCTCTGCATTAGAGAAAATCAAATTGTGTCTCACACCCTCCGCGCGTTATGATGCGGATTATCGTTATTTATTTAGAAATAATTTCTTCGTTTCTTAGGCATATGGGATTTCTTGGGTCGGTTCCTTCTACAGTTTTAGGAGCTCGGGCTTTTCACTTCTTTTTCTCACTGTCAAATAAATGCGCCGGTAGCGCCGTGGCCGGGTGGTTGCGATGGTTCTCGCTGCGCGCGTAGAGCCGAGCTCCGCCCCGTGCCCCATACGAAATTCAACAACGGCACAACATGGAGTGCCATAGCAAGGCTAATCACTTGATTGCAAGGAGATGTGCCCTACCGGTATTCTAGGATGATCAGGAAGAAGACGAAGAAACGAATCGAATGCGAGAAGTACTGGGATAGCACTGTGGAAAAAAACATTGTGTAAATGAATCAACAAAGTGTCTAAAAATGCATAAACACACCACTAAGCCTAAACATAAGCCCAAGCTTGAACAGCCTAGGTCTATGCACGAAGAGCATATAAATGTGTAGTAGATATCATCGAGAAAATGTGAATTACGCTGAATAATCGATCGATAGAGTTGGTAATGCAGAGTCACTCACACACACTAGCCAACAAGGAATGATCTGCATGATTTTCAATCGTATTTTACCTGCTACAGTGCACTGTTATGTCTCTTCCAAACGAGCACTATGTCCGCAACTTACGCTATAGAATGGTTACTAATAAATTAGGGAAAGAGCTGTGTGCGAGAAATACGCGCGTTTGAAACACAAATCCTTTTTTTTGCTACAGAAGTGTAATGAAATTTTTCCTGCAAAAGAAAACACACTTTGGATAATCATGAGATTTGACGAACAATAACTGGCAGTTTGAAGGAAGAGCTTCGTGAGGATAAAAAATACGCGCAATAACGCCAACGCGTGTGAAACATAATTTCTGAGACAACACTGCTGATGGGCGTTTATGAAAAACAAGTTTGTTGTAAATTCTGAAAAGTTTACCATTTTGTAGGGTGATTACGAATCCAGTCGAAAGCTTACACCCAGCGGCAGAGGTTAATTTGAGAATCCCTGCTTGACAACACAGAAGAATCAAAATTCTTTCGTGATAGCAGAATATGAAGGAAAATCATCTGATAAAGCGACGTATTGTGTCTAAAACCTTTTAAGAGAAGCCTACTATCATAATGAATTAAAACACTAATCGGTCTTGATAGAGAGATAAGAGATAAGCGAACAATGTATCTCAAGTGCTATCAATTGAGACGGAATGATGATAGATCAAACAAAGAGGCAGATGTTGTTAGAAAATGCTATATTTGTTATAATAGAGGAGAGCCTGTTAGAAAACATGTAATCTGCGCAAGGGACTCTTGCTTAGTTTACAACTAGGAAAAGCGTACATCAAGCAAGAAGAAACTTCACTACGTGGAACTAAGTGCTTGTTGGGGATGAAAAGATGAGAAGAAGACGAAAACTTTTGATACCGAATAGGCAGAAGCAGTGAACGTATTTTTGGCTTCTTCTTACAGTTCCCTGTGTTACTTACTTTTAGTGCGATTGCAGTGTGGCAGGGCGCGGCGCTGACCTGAGTTCCATCTGTGCCTCCTAGCGTTACGAGCGCACATCGCTCTGCTCCGTGTCTAAATGAGTCACAATTACAAATACTCCTGTCAAAGCGATTGCAAAAAATTTGACTGATGTATCAACTTACATGCCAATACTACTTCTTATTGGAAGCGTACAAATAGAAATGAACCACACTGCTAGTTTGTATTCCCCGAAGGATAAGTGATAGTTAAGCAAGATCATGTAGTAACATGTGTTAACAATTAAGGTTAATTACTGGAGTTGAATCGCGGTCAATTATGTCCGAAGAAACTGTGAGACCGTTACGATAGAGAAGAAATCTGTTTGCATCTTGGATTTCCCATGTGACCTTTGCCAGCAATGCCAAGGAGGCATACCGACGTATTGAGATTTAGTTGCCTTTTTTACTCGAAATTTTTCAGCAATGTCCTAAATGATGTCGCCATTATAATACCAAGCATTAGCCAAGCGAAAAGAATGTGGACCGATTTCGGCAACCCCTGTGTAAAGATTGGTCTTCAACAAAATCTGGCGAAAGCGAGTTTTATGAGGAACGGATGGGTTTTCAATGCCCCATTCACGCTCAACAGAAAGACAATCTCCGAATGCTCCCGTTAAGTCTATCTAGGTCGTGAAATCAACATGATGAACGGCCTAGCTTCAGAGTTGAGCAGGAGAAAACGAGCTGCTTGGGAACGTTTAGGAGCATCGACGATGTAGTAAAGAGAACAAAGAACATACGCCTCCGTGCCCACCTTTTCTACTCGGCGATTATTCGGGCCCCAACATATACAACAGAAACCTGGTGGTTGCGTAAGCAAGATGAAAGATCACTTGGCGTGATTGAACGCACAGTCGAAAGGTCGATTCTAGGAGTATTCCGTATCTCGCAAATGAGAGAAAGTACCAGCACTTCTGACCTGTGTCAACGATCGAAGATCAGAGAAGCCCTTCTAAACGCCAGGATATCGAAAATAAGGTGGGCTGGACACGTGATGCGCTTTAATGGCAACCGATGGACGAGAGCCGTTACTGACTGGATTCCTCGGGATGTCAAGCGCTCTAAAGGAAGACCACCGACCCGTTAGTCCGATTTCTTCACAAAAGCAACAGAAGATAGATATGACGCTCAGCTAATCCCTAAAGCGAGTGGGACCCACAGGGCTATTGTTGCACGCGATAGGGAAAAATGAAAGCTTTGCTGGTACCCCACTTGAGTCACTCGATGATCAACGGAGCGATAGGTGACAGATTATCAAAATTGAGATTTTGGATCTGTTTACTTCTCAGCAAAAGTTTCACCGTAAGATATTCATTTGTGTTTTCGAGATTTTTGATATTTCGGCTTCTGAATTCTCAGGCTTACTTTCAAATGTTTGCAGCAGATTCTGGGTTCCAATCCATGCACTGGATTCTATTGGTAGCATCACTTGAGGTGACTGAATGCATATCTAACCTTTACAATGACTCGCGGTCGCCTTCCGATTAATTAAGCCAGTGCTGCTTAACCTCTCAGGAAAGTCTAAACCAGCGTGTTACCACTTTACCCACACCGAAGGGATGGATGGCTTGGTGAGCCGTGAGCGCGAGATCGAACCACCGACCTCGTGTGCGACGCAGAACACCTCTAACCACTGCGCCGTGAGATCTTCAAAATGCTGGGTACAGTGAAAAAAAAACAAAATAAAATCTAACAAAACAAAGTGAAATTAAATAATATAGAGAAGGAAAAAAAGAATAAGAGAATGAAATAGGACAAAGCAAACAAAATAAGACAAGGACATCGATATGCACTGATCCGCAGATTCTACAGTACGTAAATGTTAAGTGCGGCAATGGAGCAGTGAACCAGCCCTGGAGCACATTAACAAGTAGACGAGGCACAAGTACACTGCGATGAATGAGGATGGCGAGATGATTTTCGTATGACTTCCTTCCGGTCTATAGAGTTCCTGATAAGGTCATTATCTTGACACTGAAAAAGCGCTTTCAGGATTCTACTGGAGTCGTTTGGCAAACATTGTGGATTTGAGTGGGTTTTGCTTGGTTTTTGTTTGCTTTTATTGGTATCGTCGTAGAAAATAGCTCGATATAGGACTAAAATAGCTCTTATGTAACGAGTAATATCATTCGGATCAATAGAATAGAAAAAGAATATCTCTGGACTCTAAAATAACTTTTGCACCCAGTGCTACCAAATATCATCTGATAACATATTTTGAGCCGTTCATGCGATTTGTTATGGGCATTTCGTCGTCGATCACGCTATATAAAGAGTAATTTTGCGTGCAACTAACTGACTGGACGAAAAGAGGCATCGTACAACAGATGAGGATGAGAGGCCGAAACACGTGTCTTGAACTATATGAGTGCCCGAAATAGACCTCAAGATGGACTCAAAATATGTTATCAGATTATATATTGTTTTGAGTGAGGTCTCAAGATAGTCTCTCGAAAATTTTATGGTGCATATATATGTATACTGGATTTCGACAAATATATAAATCGATCTCATTCGCTGGAGACGAACATGTCTTGTAGGTCGTGTCAGTAATCATTTGAAAGCCTGAAGAGACTTGTGGCTACTGCGCCACGTCGCCGATTTTTCCAAGACATCCTTTTGTAACGTTGTAACATCGAGATCAGAAACTATGTTTCACAATTGCCTTCTGTCTTCATTTTTATCACGCGTATAGTTCTCTGGGAAAACACGAGAAGCATGTCAGCGTGTAGAGAATTTTCCGTTGCATCAAAAATCACTCGTTTTATTCTCAAGTTTCTGTCGATGCGGTAAAAAAATCCCCAATCGAATAACAGTCTTCCAAGTGCCATCGACAGCCTACGCCCCCCCCCCCCCCCCCCTGCTCAACCTTTCCGTGTAATAGCCCGTGAACATGATTGCCGAAAAAGAGGGATAAATCGGGAGGCCACTGCGAGTCATTGTAACTTAACGCGCATGCGCACGCCGTTACGTATTAACCTCATAACATTCCGTCACTGAAACTCTAATTGTTGTTTTTGGACAGTTTTTTTTTCAAATTTGGAAGCCTTTATAAGTATACACTTTGTTCTCAAAGATTATTCTATGTAGCTCAACATTGCAACAATCACTTTGTGTGCACTGCACTAAATTCTGCACTCAGTTTGTTTCTGTGTATCTACCACCCCACATTAATTGTTAACTTTCGCTTATAATCTCGCTCACAGATCAGATTATCTTCAAAAATGTCCTCGAAGAGAATGTTCATTGAATCCAGAGATAGCCTTGTAGTTATTTCTAGATCTTAGGAATCTCTTGGAGCTTTTTAGACGACTTTAACACCAAAACCATATGCAAGGTAGATGTGAGTCCCATACGGGTTCGAATCAGCGTCATGTGAGGATCAGAGGCACAATGCGACTGCATTTCATTTTACACTTTATACAAACATCTTTAAGCTAATATCTGCTGAAAGCATATCTCAAATGAAGATCAGTGTTGCTGCTAAATATAACCGATAAATTATGGAAAGGTAAAGTCGCTTGCACTCAACTGATTCACATATTCTTCTAGAAGCCACGCCTATTTTGGCCTCGCCTCGTCTATGTTAACCTTAGTGCGACCAAAACATTGCCAAACCTGGTGTTTGACCCTTTAAAACCATTTTTTTTAGTCCTTTTACTCAATCGTGCACTTTTCCTTGATTCTGTAAACCGAGCTTTAGAACGATGATGCCAAGGAATTAGTATCATTCACGTTATTGCTGCTTATCAAATAATTTATAATTTTGGAGCGCAAAGAAGCTTTAACGGCTGAATAACGGCCTGTTTCAACGGGGATCAAGTTGTTTCAATTGTGTTAAGGACAACTGGGAGATGTTAAACAGTACTTGCACCTTTCATATGGAATGCATTGCCTAAGAGTTCTTCATGGTTCACATATGTCCTGAAACCTTCTAGCAGATCTTGACAGCATTGTCGTCATTTGGAGAACGAGTCTCATTGTCAGTTACAGATTTTGATTTCTTCCAAAGGCATCACATCATACATAGAATTGGGGATACGTTCCAAAAAGTCGAGGGAAAACACGAAACAACAAGTGGAGAAGCATGAAGCCCGAATGATAGGGAGAAGGGCACAACGAGAGAGGCAAGGTGATTTCATGGAAGAGATTAAACGTTCTGACCATCATGTGTTGACATCAACGTGTAGGGGGCACAAAGATGAACTGGGAGTCAAATGCGGCACCTACACAGATTTAAGCACTTTAGAAGTACTCAAGCAACCTACGTTTGCGATTTATAGAACCCTGATTGAAATTTATTATAGTCAAACAGAATGTTTCTAGCCATTTTGAGGTCGAATCGGCAGCGATGTACCTTTGGCGGTTTCGCCCACTTCACCAGAGCCACATGCTCCCCACATGAATCACCCTGTTGATAGTAGGGACAAGGGTAACTTCGATATGATAAAATAACGTTAGATTGCTATTTCTACGTTCTCACCACACTCCTGCACTCGATGGCATAGCGCTGTTATTCAGACAATGCACTTTACATTCAACTGGTTCATGAAACCTTGTTATAAACATTAAATGTAGTCAGAAAGAATGTTTCAAGTTATTTCAAGGTTGGCGCGTCGAACGTAAGACGCATTGTCTGAAATAGCAGCCGTATGCCATTGATTCGAATAGAATGGTGAGGACACGGAAACTACAAATTACAATATTTCATCGTGCCAAAGTTTCCTCGTTCTTACTATAAGTGGGGACTTGCGGAGCGTGTGGCTCTAATGAAGCGGGCTAGTGCGCAGAAACGTATCTAAAAAATTAACGTACCAATCTCGAAATAGCTTGGAACATTATCTTTGACGATTTTTGAGCAACGCTTCAAAATCTGAAAGCAGAGCTGACTTTACTTCCTCAACAACAAGTCAAATGCCAATCTTAACAAAGAAAAAACCTTTGCTATTAACGTTATACTTTTGATTTTATTCTTGATTTGAGTCTCCCAATCTTACAAATCTTATCTATTTTGTGCATGATGTAATAGTTCTGAGATGATATCGTCCCTTCAAATATTTTTCCTTCGTTAGCAGACTAGAACAAATTCCTGTATGCCTAATAAGTGACCAGAAAGTGAACGACTTAAAGCACCCCATGGGTGCCACTCATACTACTGCATTTGATTCTATAAAATATTGTAAACCGACCACCCGTCGTATGCTGCGTTTTATGGAGGTGTGGGACCAATCAAGAGATATCCTATTCACTTTGCGCCTATATGCAGAGGCAGTTTATTTGTTATAAACAGCCATCTTCAAAACACATTTACGCCTTATTAATTCAGAAATGTCTCCTTTCATAAAACCCCAAGTGAAGCTGTAAACCCCTTCGTATAGTTAACAGTTGGATGATATGTCGGATTCATCTCATTCATAACTGGTAACACAAAGATAATTAAGTAGATCACAGACATATCACATCTAGAAAATACATTGTTAATATAGGTCTGTGAAGATAATTTTTAGAAATATTCGTCTCACAAGCATGTGCTCCGTTTAGTTAGAAGTAGTAGCACACTTGTCGCTTCTTAAACATTTCTCCACCACTTTCTCTTCAGTCCTATGTTGGCTTCATTTTTGAGAAGAGTTCCGACAAATATTGCCTGATTTAGTCTACAGAAAATACAGAGAACGAAAATTAAGGTGATAACTGCACAGAAAAGAAGGTGGCATGACCTGATTCTTAGTTGTCGAAGGAACTGTAATAAAGACACCATGTCCAAACTCACAAACCTTTGAAAAAAATCAGAGCGACTTCCAAAAACATAGGACGACATCTTTTTCACATGTTCATTACTCTACACTACAGAGAACAACATTTACAGAACAGAAACGCAACAAGTGAATATTTAGAGTACGGAATAAATGCCACAACAGGAGAGTACATACCCTAACTCAGAACTTATTGACAGATTAAAGAAGAATACAACTCAACCGATTCACGATCAATGTTGATTCACTTCCTTGTGCTGACGATTCTTCTTCGTTCGAACGGAATCTGTAATACGCTTAGGTACAGGTAAAATAAAACATTCTACAGAAACTGCAATGGATTGCCCTTAGGTGTGCGAATCTCCACGACATATGTATAGAAGTACGCTGGTTAAGATAAAGCTTCAGTGATTCAACGAAGAAAAAACTCTCAAAAACTAGCCTCGGAATCTCTATCATAGTCGAGGACATTTAATATTTTGTCTATGTTTTGCCATACGTGCTGCCCTGAGTGATGATATCAACGAAGTATCCATGCAGCAGTTTTTTTTTTCTATCAAACAACGCACTGTTCTCTTACTAAAAGTATTTCAAGAGTGAGAGAACAGTGAGTTGCAAGAAAAAAAGTGCGGCATGGAAAGTTCGTTGGTGTCATCACTCAACGTAGCATGTATGACAAAACGAAGACTACTGGTCGCATTTCCAACACATGCGTTAGGGGTTTTTTGTGAAGAAATTATAACATATAACAGACTTCGATGCTCTGGAGTCGCAATCTGCGAATGATAAGATTCGCTTAGAAGAGTTGAATCGAAGTATTGCTATGAAGCAAGTAAACTACTCGAGGAATTTTTTTTTGTATATTTTTGCTGTAAATTTTGTTTTTGCATCATGTGACTTCTAATTTCTGATTCTCTCATATCTAATTTAGGAAGTGATTGCCTTTATGAAAAAAGAACTTGCAAGATATACAGAAATGGATAAGAATCAGAATGAAAGACGTGGAAAGGAGTCTCAACGCAAGAGCGTGATGGAGAATGTAGATGAGAATTTTACTTGGTTTGTTTAGGTGAACCAACTTTGTTCCTCATTAGTTTCTTTGAGACTCTACATGAGTATGAGGAGCATTTGATTTTCTTAACACCTCGATTTCAGGGCCAATAAGTTGTCAAGTGAATTGGAAACTTCAAGTTTAGAATGTGCTGACTAAATGGTAAAAAAAGATAAAGGTTTAGTTGTTAATGTTCAATGCTTTCCAGTTTTTTCTCATTTTGTGTGGTGGTTTTGTTTAAGTCTTTCTCCCTGCTATTTTTTTTATCTAAGCAGTTTCAGTATTACTGCGTATAAATTGTGTATACATTTGTTCGCATATGCAAAGTTTACAGTTCAAGCGAAATTATGTGCTATGAGAACACGAATGTCAAAAATTGAGGAGGTTGAGAGAAAACTGCGTGATGATGTTCATGATCTCAAACAACCTCTTGCAACAGTAACATCTGGCCTTATTACAGGCTTGTACTAATCTGTTTACTCTTCCAATTACTTCCAGTCATACATAGTCAAAAACTCGATCATTCTGGTAGCTTGTTATTTTCAACGTTTGTGATAGCCTACAAAACGTTTTAAGAAGCTGGTATTGTCGAACATCATAAAAGTTTATATTACCATCACAGGAGAATTTGTTCTAAAGCATGAGTAGTGTTTCTTACATAAGTAACAAATAATCGTTCTGGGTAAATGGTTTGATTTCTGGCTTCAGAAATGCGAGCAAAGCAAGTCAATATTCGGAAGGAATTACCAAATCGAATGACAGCATTTGACTTAAGAGTTTGTTTCCCTTTTCTATCGTTTTTCATATGATTTCGTCCCAGTTTTGCTCATTAATCCAGTAATTTTATTAAGGCACTTGTTGCGGATGTTCAATATGTTAAAATTCGACGCAAGCAAATTCTTGAATTGGCAGAAGAGCTTGCAAGGACTTCTGTCTAAGTTAGACACCGAAATTGGTAAGAACGGCCCATTCTATGGCTCAAAATCTTGTTTTTGTTAGCGATTTCCTGCACTTTTCTTGAGCTTGATGTACTTTTCTATTTTATATCCGATTGCTTATGAAAAATCTACTTTAGAGGCACTGACTTCTCGTATGTATAAACTACAGGCTGGAATTTCAACATTGATAGAAGAACTACAGGAAGTAATTTTAGTCTATTTACATGCAATTTTTACTTCTCGTTCGAAGTTTTTTACCTCCTATCAAAAACCATGTGTAACAAATAATTAAACACCATTTCATTATTGTTCATTATACATGTTACTTGAATTTTGAATTTCTAATGCTTTAGATTTGAGTTGTTTGTACCAATCTGTCAAGTGCCCCTTGCGGGTTCATTTGCCCTCAATGAACAACATTTAATCTGCCACGCAACTGTCACCATCTTGTTGTCACGTCACTTAGTCATCTGTGTTACCTATCTCACTTTCATGTAACACAGTTTCTTATAACTGTATATCACTAGTTGAGAAAAACTTGCAGTGAAATTGTGAACATCTTCACTGTTTGGGTTTGTTTGTAGTATACTGAGTGGATTATTGGCAGCAAAACTTTTGCGAAACATTCAAACGTGCAACGTGTACTTCGAATTCCCGCGTCAAACGAGATAACAGAACTAAAATGTTCATTTCTTTATATTACAAACAGAATGAAATAACTTCCAGGCCCTAAGACTAAATGAGATCTATGACAGACGTTTGAACGACTTAGCTTTAGAGGAAGCAAATTTCCTACAGGAAAAAAGCAGGCTCAACAAAGGGCGAGGACAACGTCGCAGTAGAAAGGTTCGTAGAGCGAAGATTTTTCGGTACTTTTCGGATATAAGGGGCAAAGGAACACTCAGCCTCATTTGCTGCAGAAGGATTTTTCATTGGAGTGTTGGTAAACTTCGAAAGCTTAGATTTTTGGTTAGAGCCCGAAGTGGCTGATTTTTCAAAACCTTTTTATAACGCTGTAACATCCAAAAAAGTTATGTTTCATACCCCTCATTTCTATACGCATATAATTTGCTGGTAGCACGAAAAGCTTATCAACGTGCAGAGAAACTTCCATAGCATTTTAGTCAGTCGTCCTCTCTGGAGATTTTTTCAAAGCGGAGAAAATTCCCAACTGAGCAACAACATATCTAGGACGATTGATTGATCGTCCCGCCTCGTCCCGTGCCTGCTTCCCCCGCCCCATGGAGTGACCAGTAGAGAAGCTCGTCGAAAATGTAAAACTCGATCTTATTTTTTCTGCTATACGGTATTTCTAGAAAATAAGCGCAGTATTTCTAGAAAATAAGCACAGTGTTGGAATCATTGATACTTAGGCTATCGAATCATTACTAATTGCATAAAAAGAGCTTTGTCCGGCAAGGTGTAAGGTACGGATCTTCTTTTTCTCCTACAGCACTGTTGAAGGAGCTTTCTAAAAAAGCAAAGAAATTTTTGAATCCTTTGAAATTTATGTTATCTAATGACTACTATCACTCTAGGCAAAGAATTTTGTCAACCGAAATATAAGCGAGATGAGAAAAAAAATACGTGGTTCTGTTAAGCATAACACAATTTATTTTTGATTTTACATCGTCATAATGGTATTTTGAAAAAATTAACCTACGCGGAGCTGTAGTAAGAAATCTAAGCTTTAGAACGATTATTAACAATCCTATGAACAATTTATGCATAGGGAATGAGGTGGACATTCATTCGTCCCTGTACAACCAGCAGGTACCAGTTTTTTCTTGTAATTTTTGCTCATGGATATTTGGGTCAAAAATGTGATACGTTAAGACTTTTTGAAAATTTCTTTATGACATTATTAAGGAACCAGCAAAGAAGGTTGGAAACAGATATGAGCGGCCGCACGATGGAGTCTTTAATGGGGACAGAAAAGCAGACCGTCACATCGTGCAGAAAGAAGAACAAATGACAAGCAAACAGGTAAAGAATGGTTATAACGCTACTGAGCTTACTAGTGGCGTAAGTCCTACACTGTATTGCTTATTATTCTGTTATGGGATAGTCGACTGATTTATCGTCTTGATTTAGGATGATCATTTGATGGAGTGTTGTTTAGAAGAATTAAGTAACTATCTCTTCTTACGTCCTTTAAAATTTTCTAACAGCACTTACCAGGCTGTGTCTCTAAAATAGGCAAGGCAAGGCGTACCATAGTGCCTAAGCGAAGAAGTCGAGATATGTTCTGAACCTAACATTTCGAAGAGTGATACAAAGAAAGGTGAATAACTTGAGCGAACATATGGGAACATCTTACCACCCTGCCCTAGTGCAGAGTAATTCTAAGGTACGAAGCTGGAATAGAGTTAGAGTAATTTTTGCTTCTGTATAATCTGTCAATTCATTAACAGCATAGACTGACTCAAGCAAGCACATTCAAGTCTCCCCATTCGTCCTCGTGGCACTTCACAACCGCCTATTAGCCGTCAGTAGACATGAAACAATATTCACTTTCATATATGACCTCTCGATATTTTCACTGTTTTTGTCTCATGAATCTATATCATGTGGAATCTAGCCATACACATTTCAAGACGACAAAATCGAATGTGCTGAAAAAAAGAGCGAGGTAAACAAAGTCAGCCGAGGGAAACCTCCCAATCAGCCTATCACTAGAAAGGAGAGACTCGTTCCACAAAAGCTAAGAATGTTGAAGTTGAAGGCGTACGTCCATAATTTTGTTACTAGTGATTTTGAAGAACTGGACATACATAATACTTTATCAATTCAGGATCGAAGTTCTAGTCAGCAGAAGACCAACACGTTTGTATCAATGTTGGCCAAATATTCCAGTACTTTTCTAGATATTATAATTTAATGTATTCTCAAATTATCCAGCTCTAGTTCAGTAATTTTCTGGCTTTCAAACAAGTTTTTGAAGGTATCTTTTTTCTTGACAAAGTTCATTAGACTTTTAACAATCACTCGAAAGCATAGATCTCGAAGATTTCAAAAGTGTGCATGTTTTCTAAAAAGATCTCCCACAACGATGTATCAATGAGAATAAAATTAAGTTTTACACGCGCCGCACGTTGACGCGTAATTTCTTTATTGTTCAAAAATTTTCCCTCCGCATTTTTTACTACCAAATAAACCCGCCAATATGCCTAAACTCAAACAGCCCAATAATATGCAATCAAAGCATATGTATGTGTAGAGGAAATCTCGAAGTGGCAGTGTCTTACGTTTAATTTGAAGTTATCTCCAAACTAAAAAAATCTTAAATTTAGTGACAAAAATCACGCAGCGTGCGTGAACCGTGCTTTGCGATCGATACACGGCTCTCACACGCTTGTCAACAAGCAGTGCGCGACATGTGTGATACTCACTCTTATTTTCCTCGCTGTAAAGCAGTAAAGGGGTCCTTCAAAAAACTAGCACAGGATAATCGCCGGTTTTACGCTATCGAATGATTACTAATGGCTTAGAGGGAGAACTCTGTCCAACAAATATGCGCGATATTACGTGTCGCCTGCAGAATGCAATTTTATTTCTAGTGCCACAGCGCTGTAGAAGGCTACTTCAAAACAATTATTTTAGGAGAGTCTATGTTTAGTAAAAAAGGTTTTATCAGAAACCTTTTTCGGTAACAGAAAAGTACCTCTAGTTTTACCAGAGCGAGATATTGCAATGGATTCGGATGATAGCGTGGTGAAAGAGGATGATGGCGGGGATTTATTGGCCTGTCGTGAGAATAATCTTTGCAACACACCCAAACAAGATATCAGAGACACATCTCTAAAGGCAGATGTAGCCAAAAAATCGTAGTTTTTTTAATATGCAATCCACTCTGCAATAATTTATTAGAGCGTGGCTACTTTTTGATTGACTATGAAAGTGTGGTGATAGCATTTGCTTTTCTGAGCAGTTGGTGTTTTAGTTTAAAAAAAAAAAGAATGATACGGTTCTCCTCTTTGAACCCAGTGAATTGCGAACTTCAACTCCTCTTGCTGTAAAGAATCAGTAAGTTTTCTTTTTCCTTGTCACTCAATATTTCCTGGTCGATGTTTTGCTCTCTATTTTGGTTTTAACTAGATCCAGTCACTGCTTTGTATGTTTTGATGCATAAGCGAGTACGTCTAATTTTGTGCAGCAACCGCATGGGTTAATGGCAACTTTTCTCCTCTCAGCTCATGCGATAAACTCAGTGCACATGATCAGATCTACCGTCTGGAAGGTGAACAGACTTTTCCTGTGTTTCTGAGTTCTTAATTCCCAGTTTGCATAGATATCTCATTTATAACCGGCTAGAATTCCTTTTATTCAACCACTTTTAGCGGTGGTATGAGTTTGCAAGTATGCATCCAATAATACTGAGTGATGCAAAACTGTGAACGTCGGGCGGGATTCAAACCTGCGTTTCACCTTTTCCGAAGCGCGTGCTAATCATTGTTCTGGTGACGTTCCTGTTCATCTATCACTCTTCGACACAGTTGTGCCGATTTGTCGGCAGCCAGCCGTCAGCGCGGCCTGGAAAGCCAATATCGGTCTTCATTTTCGGAGAGCAGGTAGTGTAATGGTTAGCACGCGCCTCCGGAATGGGTGAGACATGGATTCGAATCCCATCCGAAATTCAAAATTTTGTCTATCACTCAACATTACTGGATATATGCTTCCGTTTACGTTTTAGTATTGTTTTCAATGGTGTCAGTGACTTCTGTGTTATTCTATATGTATTTCCATAATTGAAGAACATTTACAACTCTTATATCACATAGAAAACTTATCACAAGTTCAAATATGATGTTCTTGGCCTAGAAGTCCTCAGGCAAGGGAGGGACGAATTGAGTACTACAAGTAGTGGGACCTGACGATAAAAATTTGTGCTACGGATCAAATAAACTCATAAAGTGGTAGTTGTAGCTCGCCATTTTTCTGCTCCTAATTTTTTTCCCATATCTTGGTACATCTGTGTTGAAAACTTATAATATTATTGAAGACGCAGTAAATTGATAAGTGTGCCCTCTGGGCGCTACAGAAGAATAAACAAGTTAGCATAGATAGCAAAGACACGGCTCTTCACAAAAAACCCCAAATGAATGTGTTGGATATGCGACCAGTTGTCTTCGTTTTGTACCTTGAGCGATAACATCAACGAACTTTCCATGCCGCAGTTTTTTTTTTCTTGCAACTCATTGTTCTCTCACTCTTGAAATACTTTTAGTAAGAGAACAGTGTGCTGCTTGAAAAAAAAACTGCAGCATGGATAGTTCGTTGATATCATCACTCAGGGCAGCACGTATGGCAAAACATAGACAAAATGTTCAATGCCCTCGACTATGATAGAGAATCCGAGACTAGTTTTTTAAGAGGTTTTTTTTCGTTGACTCACTGAAACTTTATCTTCACCGTCGTACTTCTATACATATGTGGAGAATCGCACACCTAAGGGCAATCCATTGCAGTTTCTGTAGAATGTTTTGATTTTACCTGTACCTAAGCGTATTACAGATTCCGTTCGAACGTAGAAGAATCGTCAGCACAAGGAAGTGAATCAACATTGATCGTGAATCGGTTGAGTTGTATTCTTCTTTAATCTATCAATAAGTTCTGAGTTAGGGTATGTACTCTCCTGTTGTGGCACTTATTCCGTACTCTAAATATTCACTTGTTGCGTTTCTGTTCTGTAAATGTTGTTCTCTGTAGTGTAGAGTAATGAACATGTGAAGAAGATGTCGTCCTATGTTTTTGAAAGTCGCTCTGATTTTTTTCAAAGGTTTGTGAGTTTGGACATGGTGTCTTTATTACAGTTCCTTCGACAACTAAGGATCAGGTCATGCCACCTTCTTTTTCTGTGCAGTTATCACCTTAATTTTCGTTCTGTGTATTTTCTGTAGACTAAATCAGGCAATATTAGTCGGAACGCGTATAACTCTTCTCAAAAATGAAGCCAACATAGGACTGAAGAGAAAGTGGTGGAGAAATGATTAAGAAGCGACAAGTGTGCTACTACTTCTAACGAAACGGAGCACATGCTTGCAAGATGGATATTTCTAAAAATTATCCTTTCAGACCTATATTAACAATGTACTTTCTAGACGTAATATGTTAGTGATCTACTCAATTATCTTTGTGTTGCCAGTTATGAATCAGATGAATTCGACGTATCATCCAACTGTTAACTATACGAAGGGGTTTACAGCTCCACATGGGGTTTTATGAAAGGAGACATTTCTGAATTAATAAGACGTAAATGTATTCTGAAGATGGCTGTTTATAACAAATAGACTGCCTCTGCATATAGGCGCAAAGTGAATAGGATATCTCTTGATTGGTCCCACACCTCCATAAAACGCAGCATACGACGGGTGGTCGGTTTACAATATTTTATAGAATCAAATGCAGTAGTATGAGTGGCACCCATGGGGTGCTTTAAGTCGTTCACTTTCTGGTCACTTATTAGGCATACAGGAATTTGTTCTAGTCTGCTAACGAAGGAAAAATATTTGAAGGGACGATATCATCTCAGAACTATTACATCATGGACAAAATAGATAAGATTTGTAAGATTGGGAGACTCAAATCAAGAATAAAATCAAAAGTATAACGTTAATAGCAAAGTTTTTTCTTTGTTAAGATTGGCATTTTGACTTGTTGTTGAGGAAGTAAAGTCAGCTCTGCTTTCAGATTCTAGCCCGCTTCATTAGAGCCACACGCTCCGCAAGTCCCCACTTATAGTAAGAACGAGGAAACTTGGCACGATGAAATATTGTAATTTGTAGTTTCCGTGTCCTCACCATTCTATTCGAATCAATGGCATACGGCTGCTATTTCAGACAATGCGTCTTACGTTCGACGCGCCAACCTTGAAATAACTTGAAACATTCTTTCTGACTACATTTAATGTTTATAACAAGGTTTCATGAACCAGCTGAATGTAAAGTGCTTTGTCTGAATAACAGCGCTATGCCATCGAGTGCAGGAGTGTGGTGAGAGCGTAGAAATAGCAATCTAACGTTATTTTATCATATCGAAGTTACCCTTGTCCCTACTATCAACAGGGTGATTCATGTGGGGAGCATGTGGCTCTGGTGAAGAGGGCGAAACCGCCAAAGGTGCATTGCTACCGTACCGACCTCAAAATGGCTAGTAACATTGTCTTTGACTATAATAAATTTCAATCAGGGTTCCATAAACCGCAAACGTAGGTTACTTGAGTACTTAGAAAGTGGTGCTTAAATCTGTGTAGGTGCCGCATTTGACGCTCAGTTCATCTTTGTACACCCTACACGTTGATGTCAACACATGATGGTCAGAACATTTAATCTCTTCCAAGAAATCACCGCGCCTCTCTCGTTGTGCCCTTCGCCCTATCATTCGGGCTTCATGCTTCTCTACTTGTTGTTTCGTGTTTTCCTTCGACTTTTTAGAACGTATCCCCAATTCTATGTATGGTGTGATGCCTTTAGAACAAATCAAAATGTGTAACTGACAATGAGACTCGTACTCCAAATAACGACAATGCTGTCGAGATCTGATAGAAAGTTTCAGGACATATGTGAACCATGAAGAACTCTTAGGCAATGCATTCCATATGAAAGGTGCAAGTACTGTTTAACATCTCCCAGTTGTCCTTAACACAATTGAAACAACTTGATCCCCGTTGAAACAGCCGTCACTCAGCCGTTAAAGTTTCTTTGCGCTTCAAAATTATAAATTATTTGATAAGCAGCATTGACGTTAATGAAACTAATTCCTTGGCATCATCGTTCTATAGCTCGATTTACAGAATCGAGAAAAAGTGCAAGATTGAGCCAAAGGACTAAGAAGATGGTTTTATAGGGTCAAACTCCAGGCTTAGCAATGTTTTAGTCGCACTAAATTTAACATAGACGAGGCGAGGCATTCAGAATAGGCGTGGGCTTTTGGAAGAAGATGTGAATCAGTTGAGTACCTACAACTTTAACTTTCCATAATTTATCCGGTTATATTTAGCAGCAACACTAAACTTCATTTGAGATATGCTTTGCGCAAATATTAGCTTGAATTTGTATGTATAAAGTGTAAAATGAAATGCAGTCGCATTGTGCCTTTGATCCTCACATGACGCTGATTCGAACCCGTCTAGGACTCACATCTACCTTGCATGTGGTTTTGATGTTAAAGTTGTCTAAGAAGCTCCAAGAGATTTCCAAGATCTAGGAATACCTACAAAGCTATGTTTGGATTCACTCAAGATTCTCTTCGAGGACATCTTTGAAGATAATCAAATATTCTTAATCTGTGAGCGAGATTACAAGCAAAAGTTGACGATTAATGTGGGTGGTAGATACACAGAAACAAACTGAGTGCACAATTTAGTGCAATGCACACAATGTAATTCTTGCAATGTTGAGCTACATAGAATAATCTTCGATAACAAAGTGTACACTAATAAAGGCTACAAAGTGCGAAAAAAAACTGTCCGAACACTATAATTAGAGTGTCAGTGAAGGAATTTATGAGGTTAATACGTAACGACGTGCGCATGATGCGTTAAGTTACGATGACTCGCAGTGGCCTCCCGATTTATCCCTCTTTTTCGACGATCTTGTTCACGGGCTATTACACGGAAAGGGTGAGCAGGGGGGGGGGGGGTAGGCTGTAGATGGCACTTGGAAGATTGTTATTCGACTGGGGATTTTTTCACCGCATCGACAGAAACTTGATAATAAAACGTGTGATTTTGATGCAACGGAAAATTCTCTACACGCTGACATGCTTTTCGTGTTTTCCCAGAGAACTATACGCGTGATAAGAATGAAGACAGAAGGCAATTGTGAAACATAATTTCTGATCTCGATGCTACAACGTTACAAAAGGATGTCTTGGAAAAATCGGCGACGTGGCGCAGTAGCCACAAGTCTCTTCAGGTTTTCAAATGATTATTAACACGACCTAACCACACACATGTTCGTCTCCAGCGAATGAGATCGATTTATAAATTTGTCGCCGTCCAATATATAAATATGTATGTATATATATACATGTATACATATATATATATATATATATATGTACCATAAAATTTTGAAGAGACTATCTTGCGACCTCACTCAAAACAATAGATAATCTGATAACATATTTTGAGTTCATCATGAGATCTATTTCGGGCACTCATATAGTTTAGTACACGTGTTTTGGCCTCTCTCAAGATTATGACCTTATCAGGGACTCTAAAGACCGGAAGGAAGTCATACGAAAATCATCTCGCCATCCTCATTCATCGCAGTGTACTTGTGCCTCTCCTACTTGTTAATGTGCTCCAGCGCTAATTTACTGCTCCATTGTCGCACTCAACATTTACGTACTGTGGAATCTGCGGATCAGTGCATATCGATGTCCTTGTCTTATTTTGTTTGCTTTGTTCTATTTTATTCTCTTATTCTTTTTTTCCTACTCTATATTATTTAATTTCACTTTGTTTCGTTAGATTTTATTTTGTTTTTTCCACTGTGCCCAGCATTTTGAAGAGCTCGCGCGGCGCAGTGATTAGAGGTGTTCTGCGTCGCACACGAGGTCCGTGGTTCGATCTCGCGCTCACGGCTCACCAATCCATTCATCCCTCCGGTGTGGGTAAAGTGGTAACACGCTAGTTTTAGACTTTCCTGAGAGGTTAAGCAGCACTGGCTTGATAAATCGGAAGGCGACCGCGAGTCATTTTAAAGCTTAGATATGCATTCAATCACCTCAAGTGATGCTACCACTGGAATCCAGTGCATGGCGCATCGCTCAGGGATTGATCAACGCCGGGAGCTTTTTATCCTCTTTGCCCACCATTCCAGTCTCCTGTGGAGATCCTTGCCCTTCTGACATGCGGTTCAATTCCTCGCCTTCGTGGATCTTTCTCAGAGATCTTCGACGATTCCACGTATTTCCTTGACTCCTGTTTGATGGGAGCACCATGGCCGAGTGGTTGTGATGCTTGTCGCGGCTGTCGTGCAGCCGAGCTCCACCCCCCCTCCCACCCTTCATTCGCCGGCAGTCGACAACGAACGCCCTATGGAGCGACGCAGCCATGCAGACTATCCTCGAGATCGCAAGGAGACATGTTTGATCGGTATTCTATGTCGTTCAAAAAGAAGACAAAAAACGAATCGAATGCTAGAAGTACTGGCATGCGTAGAATAAAAAAAATTGTGATGACGGGTTGTGTAAATGAATAAGATAGATATGTTTGGGAATTCCATCTTTTTATGAATCTCATGGAATGGTGATCGATTCGATTCTTCTCGAAATCTTGAAGGTAGCCAAGCCAAGGCGTTCTTTCATCGACTGCAAAACGCTGAGGAGCGGGCAAGGGAGGGAATCGAACCAAGGCCTAGTTTATAATTTCACTTTCCGACTCGCCGCATCACTAACCACAACGCTACCGTCGCCTTCTTTCCCAAGACTGATGTGTATTGTATAACTTGAGTTTCATTCAGCATATTTTAGTTTTGTCTATGATTATACTTTAGTAAGAAATTTCAATTCTTCTCGGTTATAAGAGGGCAAATGAAAAACCAGCTGGACAGGAAGTTTTCATAAAGGTGTTAGTGGCCATTTGAAAGCTGAGAGTCCTGGCTACGTTCCATGTCGCCGTTTTTCGTAAAGATCCTTTTATAAGGATGTAAAATCCACACAAAACTGTCTGAAACGAGTATGTTTATCGCCGGACTAGTTCTTTCTTTAGACTATTAGAAATTATTCGAAAGCATAATCGTTGCTGATTCGACGTTGCAGAGCAACGGTCTTTTCAGGATATAAGCACAGCATTGGAGTCAGCAACGAACACGCTATGGATTGGTTATTGTTATTCCTAAGAAAGAGCTCAGTCCGTCGAGAAATATGTCTGTTTGAGACGTAGTATTGTGTGTATTTTACAGCGCTATAAAATGGTGTTTTCAAAAACCGGCCAAGCATGGTAGTGGCGTCTATGAAAAGTTCCTCTCCTGCGAATGACATAGGTTTTTCATGTACCCCGATCTCCCAAACGATTAAAACCAAAGTTTTTCTTTGGAACGTAGTTGAGAAGGTGATAGATCGATCGATGGTATTGTCAGTGATGTTTGTCCCGATTTATATATCGGACGTTATAGAAGGAATTCACGCTGAAGGTCGGCCGATGCGATCTTTTATTTTATTAGCAAAATCGGCTATTGATTCACGCCGGCATCGATTGACTAATTCCATTATTTTATTATTCAGCAAACACAAAGATATTATGTTGGGTTGGCAGGAAACTTGCGGATTTTTTCGTTTTTTTTTTTTGATTATTTTTCATACATTTGAGTTTTTATTCTTGCTATCGTTTAGAGCAGCTTTTTCTGGTTGTTGATATATAACGATTATACATTTGTTTTGAGATGGAATTGCTCCGAGAGAAAAAAAATGATTGTGGTTGCTACACGAATATCGTTTGGGTTCAAGTGCTGCTTTGGCGCGCAACGATGCTCGTGTAACATCAGCAATCGTTTCTGCTCTCGGAACAATTCCATCTTTGAACGTAAGTATAAGTGTTCTATATCAAAATAACCGTAAGAAGCTGCTCCAAGCGATAGTGAAAACAAATGCTTAAATGCTCGAAAATTAATCAATTAGGCGAAAAAGTCCGGAAAGTTTCTTGTCAACCTAATAAGTTACATTCTTAAGAAATGTAATTCTCGGAAGGTGAAAATAAGAGTTCCAGAATCTCTGAATTTCAGAATGGCATGTTTTTACCAAAAATTCTTATTATCATTAATCTTAAGCATGTCACTGTTCTTCATCGAACAATCTTGAGTGATATGTAGAACTTTGAACGTCAGACGGGAATCGTGCCCACATTTCATCCTTTCCGAGGGCGTCTGCTAACCAAGCGCTACCGACGCTGCTGTTCTGCTGACTTTATTTGATATACAAATGAGAACTGTTTTTGTTGCAAATCGTTCTGATAAAGTCGTTTTCGATATACCCAGCGATGTAGAGTGATGTGCAAAACTTTTTGCGCTAGTTTCGCGCGTCATTCTGCATCAGTGTTCATCTCTATGACATCATACAACCACTAAAAGCGGTTAAATAAGTAGCTATTTGAAGTCGTTTACTGTATAGATATGGTTTTCTGTGTAACGCTCTGATATTTTATAGCCATAGAAAGAAAACCTCTAGAAAAACTTGAAAAGAAAGTATCCAAAAGATCTACAGAAGTAGTATAGTTGTCGTATCGCCGTAGGCGGACAACGATTTGGATTAATTCAATAGAGAGATGAGAATCCAATTTGAGAAGTCACAATGCTGGGTGATGTCCCAGTGTTTAGCGAAGCGCGGTGCGTTGCTGATCTCCCCAACGTTCCAGCAATCAATGAGCGAGCGCGCTGGCTTGGTTATCCTCGAGATTGCATGGAGACATGCCCGACCAGTTTCTACGACTTTCATGAAGAAGGCGAGTTCGTTAAGCAAGCGAGGATATAGATGCTAGAAGTACTGAGACCCGTACAATGGAATGTGAATGCAGGTCATATAAAATGAATAGTGGAATGAATACATATGAATATATCTGCATCATTGCCTTGCCGGCCTAGAATCCACGTAACTAAGCATGTGCCTATCTATCTGTGAAAATGTCCCCAGTCTCCGCTCTTTTTGAAAGGCCATCTCAGTTGTGCATAGTTTCAGGCTGCCTTAACATTTTGAGCGCAGGAGTCACCCCTTTTGTTCTCAGACATGGTGGCGTTGAATATGAGATGAGAAAGATGAGGACTCTATAGTTGTTCATAGTATAATGGTCAGGCATCTGCTTATACTCTACCAGTGTACTCGGATAGTAAAATCGACTGTTGGCCGTAATCCCGCAACGCATCTGCTACCTTTTAGCCACTTTACCCAGTTGTCAAGTGTGTCTTGCGAGGTCATAAAATGTCTCAAATCCCGACATAAAAGGAGCGTATCTCTCCCTTCCCTATCAAACGCTCTCTGACTATCAGTTAACGAACGTTTCATGGAATTTGCCCCAGAATTCGATCAGTATCTCTTTGGCATAGGAATATCCGTGTTGCGTCCTTCCATTGAAATTATCAAAACTTATGGTCCGTTAAAGCTTATGGTACACCGTTGAACACGACGTGGCCTATCCATCTCGAGCCGTCCACGTCTTACCACTTCTCCTTACCATCTTTTCTATGTCATTTCATCAGTTATACTCATCAATTCATTCTCTTTCATCTTATACAAGTTCAAGTAGTAAGGCAGCTATATTTTACGTTTTTTCACCTTGATAAATCTGTATTTTCAGAATGTCCATGTCAGAACAGTCAAGCCTAAGAATTAGGAGTCGTCCTCGTGGTCGAGACGAAAGCTTTTCAACATCAAGAAGCGATTACTTCTCAAATGGAATGAGCCGTTTTATACGAAAATCGGCAGCGTCACTTACCAGCTGCTGTTTTACAAAAGTAGAGCACGTTAGTAATTTCTCATCACAATCATATTTATCATAGCCAGGTTTATGCCTTCGAAGCAACCTTCTCAAATTGGTTTACGAAATTCTTTGACTTTTGCTAAGATATACATGGCATATGATCTCTTTGTATGATTTTTTGCACCTTCTTGCGGTTATTTTGATGTATTACCATTGTACATTTGTCCAAAGATGGAACTGTACCGAGAGCAAAAACCATTGTTGATGCTACATGAGAATCGTTTCCTACCAAAGCAGGACTTGAACCCTAACGATGCTCGTGTAACATGTACAATCTCAAGTCAACCATCAAACAGTGACATCAACCGACGCTCCTTTTCTGCTGACTTTTTTGGATATATAGATAAGTATTCTTATTGCTGCCTATCGTTTTTATGTAATCGTTTTCCATATAAGTGTGGTTTTCTGTTTAATTCTTCCATGTTTCGCAGATATAGAAGGAAAATCTCCATAAGGTAGAAAGGAAAGCCTCCAGAAGATGCGCAGAACAACATAGTTATCGTACTGCCGTAGACGAACAACGATTAGCATTGATCCAATGGGGAGTTGAAGTCCAGTTTCGGAAGTCATAATGCTAGACTATGGTCCGAGTGTTTAGTGATGCTTTTCTTTTGAGAATACTGTGAAATTGTCCGCTTACGAAGGAAACTGTCAATGTTTACGTAAATTTAGTCAGCAATATCTTATGGTTTCCTCGACTAGTTAGTGAATCGCTCAACTATGGACGAGCAGGAAGCGAGTTCTGTGAAAATGGACGTGATTTGAGCGGTGATCGCCAGGAATCACCAATGATCGATGCTATTCTGAGGTTAAGAATGAAAACTTTCTTCTTCTTCACTCGAAAATCCTCCTTCGGTGGAAGTGGTAGTGTAGCCATAAAAATCATTCGTTTCGCTCTTTGATGCGTTTTCTAAAGTTCGTGTTCAATCGTAAAAAAACACTGTCTGATTGTTAAAACAGCGTTTTCCGAATCAATGAGTACCGTGTAATTTTAGCTAGTGACCTGTTATCCACGAAGGTTCTTTATAATCGTTAAGCATCATAGTCTCTTTTGTTCTCTTTTCTTTTTCTATCCATTTTCACTTTTATCTTTCGATATATGAAATTTTATGAGAATGAAAGACGAAGGAGTTTTGTGAGATATACTATCCTTTATAGGTACTGGACAATTTTCTCATATTTTTCATCTTCTTTTTATGAGTCACTGATTTGTAATGTATTGAATATGTTGTTGTAAACGTTTATGATTGCTTATATCTTTAATGAATAACGTGAATTTGAATAGGGATAAATTTCTTCATATAATGAATTCGGTGGTTGTGTAGAATACTTCCCATGGTTTTTGTTATTCCCGATATCTGCTGACCACATCACTCCATATTCTTCCTCTCAATTACAACCAATATACGACGAGCGTCGAAAAAGACCGTCAAACTGGACTGTGAAGATTTTTAATCAAAGTTCAGTGAATTGGCAAGGAATGTTCCGAGTTTTTTCGTTTCTGTTGTTTGTTTTTCATGCATTTGAGTTTTTGTTTCGACTGTCGTCAGAGCAGCTTCTTGCGATTATTTTGACTTATATGTCTATTTGACCGATTAACGTCTGTGCACGCAAAGGCGTGTCCAACGACTCCACCGTCTGCGCGAATGGCGCCCACTACAGCTCCTTTTCGTAGTAGGACCCACAATTAAGTGTTGGAATGATTCGCGTACGGTCTACGCCGGCATGTTGACTGCTGTTGCTTGATGTTATGTGTGTAAGTGTCCTGAATGAACTGTAGCTGTAGTTGGCGTCCACTCGAGGCGGAGGAGGTGGAGTCGTTGAACACGCCCTTGGGTCCATAGAAGCCAACCGGTTAAGGTGGAATTGTCCCGAGAGCAAAAATGATTGTTGGTGCTGCACGAGTATCGGTGCCTGCTAAAGGAGCACTTGAACCCTAGCGATACTTATGTAGCATCAAAAATCGTTTTTGCTCTTGGAATAATTCCATCTTAGAACAAATGTACAAGTGTTTTATATCAAAGTGACGGCAAAGAGTTCAGCTTAGACAGTACAATATATACAATTTGGCCTACGACTCAGCAGCTTTCGCCTTCTTCAGGGCCATTTTGTCTTTTATTTTAAATTTCATCTTATTTAACTTTCTTACACGACCCGCTTTCACCTGTGCTGTGCGGATTCCAGCACTTGTTGTGCTCAATTCATTTCCTCGAATTCGCGCTCCACAAAGGTCTTCGGGCATTTCACTTATTGCTTCAGCTGCTGATTGAGGATTTCGCTCTCTTCTGTTCTCGTTGTAGAATGCTGATCGGACTGGCCTTCTTGCAATCCTGGAGGAATATGAGCTAAGAAGTCCCGCAGGGCATCGGTCGACTAATTGCAAGGGGCTGTTGAGGTTGCGAGTCGGGCCAGCACCTTGCATGCCGATGACCTGCATCACTGTCCTACCACCTCCTCATAGATATGTTCGAGGGGAGACTATCTATCAACCTCGGCATAGATTGAATAATACAGTGTTTTTCAGTTTCGCGATTGCTGATGATGGTAATTATTGGTTACGATAGCAATACAGCTCAGTAGTGATAGCGGCTGACGTTCCGAAGAATGTTTCACGTTCTTTAGAGCCTGGAAAAGTCTAATTTATTGTAGGCCTATATTTCTTTCTTCAGTAATACACATGGTCTATTACATGCATTTATATAGCCCAGTACACGTGTTTCGGCCTTTACAGCCTCGTTAGTTGGGCAGTGCTTTTCGTCTTAGCCGATTCTCACGGGAGGAACCCTACCCTCCTACATAGAGAAGGCGCAGACGCACTATTCACATGTGCCATTAAATGAAAAGATCACTGAATGAGCAGTGCTGTGCACTCGATTGCTGTTGGCCTGGCTGTATAAGTGCCCTTAGCAGACCATATGCATGGCTCAAAAAACATCAGGCTTGTTGAAATTTGAGCGTCGTTTGGAGAAGACACTCGAAACTAAAGGTATAATTTGTAATATTCAGTCAAACACTCTCTTAGCCCAGGCAGAAACGTTGAAACGTCGGCCACTCCACCACCGTTGTATTGAATCACTATTTTATACTATAATTTCTGTTATTGGCAACCTTGGAATTGCTTGTTAGAGGGAAACGCTAATTTATAAGAATGTCTCTGCAAATATGTTGCTCAAATTTGTCACATTAACCCCTTGAGTTCCACGTTGATTTTTCACGCGGTAGACGACAAAATCGCGCGTTTTCATCACCAATAAATGGGGTTTTTCTGCAGTCAATTGACTGATATGAGAAAAGAGACTTCAGTAAGGCTATTTTTGGTTGAAACATGCCAAACCATATACAGAGTAGTGATTTGTTTGTCGTAAATAGTACTATACATTGCAATATTCTATCGATGATTTGAAGCAACTTCTCAATGTTTAGTGGATTTGAGGAGTTGAGATTTCTATAGAATGGTTGAAGAGACTTCGTTCTATTTTGTTACAAGTGATACCTTTTTATATTATCTACATACTCTCTGATGTGAACATTTTTAAACCCGCTTAATTTTTTTCCGATCCGAAATCCGATTTTTTGATCCGCGGCAGCCTTTGTCTTTAGTTATGAGCATTGATTTTACGTGCTCTACTTATTTTTTATCCCCAAGCTTCTTCACGAATTCAACTCAATGTCAAGATCAGCATTCCTTATGCTACCGAGTGACTTTCAGCAGTCTAGCAAAAAGTGCCTTTCCTGATAAAGCCAAGAAAGTACGAGGACATTCCGCAAAATACGAGTTTATTTCGCACAATTCCTGAGGACAAGTGGAATTTTTGGGAAAACTGAGTTCTCTTTCCACTGAAAATACGTCTACACAGATCCATTCAATGACATTCCATTTTTTCATAGCGACATGGTTTGCTTAGCATCAAAGCTTCATTAGAAAATATCAAAAAATCCACTGTGAAGTTGGAGCAACGCACTACGAAACCAAAACAATCTTTTTTCGTAAGCAAAACATATGAGGGTCGTTTCACAAACTAAGCTTAGTGTCAAGACATCTTGAAACTAACGAACGACTACG
>JAHQIW010002628.1:0-32157 GCA_019055375.1 Parelaphostrongylus tenuis
CGAAACAGAAATCGAAAAACTCATACGAAGTATTGTAACATATGTGGTTTAGAAATTTTCAACGTCTTAAGCTGCCAAAGGAAGAAGCAGAATAGCGTCACTCTAATCGTTTCAAGGTATGTTCCCTTATCTTAAACATTTCGGCTTTCATCGTATTCGAAATGCACAGGCTAGGCATTCCTACCGCTTACACGCCAGTGGTAGTTTTCAAAGCAACGATCTCAGTTACGGTATCTGAGTCTTCCGATGGAACTGAGCATATACATTTGACCTGATACTATACTGCCTTGATCAGCAAAAAAATATAGGATAAATAAGTGCGACTTTTGCTGATAAGATTCTGACAAAAGAACAAGATTGATTTCTAATCGATTACATAATTTCGATCTTTATGCCCGAAAGTGGATGGTGTAATGACGGCGCTCTGTGCCATTCAAGGTTTTTCACATGTGAAAAAAGCAGTATTTCATGCTGCAGCGACATAACAGAGATAGTCTGTTGCATCCGTGAAATCATCGCATTGGCTGAACTTTTTGCTGAGCGAATACCAATATGTATCTTTTGAGGACTCAAAATTTAAGGAAAACTCTACTTCATTGACTTGCACACTTAGACAGTGCAAGACACGTGCTTCGACTTTACGGCCTCGTCAGTTGCACGGTGTCTTTTGGTTGAGTCAATTTCTGGACAATCTAGAGATTTCTATAAGTTTCACGTTCAAAAAAGAAGATATTTTTTTCGAAGTTACTTTCTACTCCTAAAATGCACCGTGCAACTGAGGGAGACTGTAAAGCCAAAACACGTACCCTGCATTGTTTAAACTGCCCGTAAAACACTTCATGAAAGGCTCAAAATACACTGTCAGATTGTACTGTTCTCAAAGAAGCATCAAAATAGTCGACTGAAAGTTTTCTTAAAACCTTCACGTGATTCGAAACAGCGGGATCGTAATGCTTTCCCCTAAGTTTGCCAGTAAATATTGTTGTCTATGAGTCTGTAAGGAGAAACACGTGTATCACGCTGTACAAGAGCCCTTACAAAACCACATGACAAGTTGGCTCAAATAATAATGAAAGGATCTATTGAAATTTGAGCGTGGCCTTAATAAAGCACTCGAAATAAAGGTATAATGTGATAAAAATTCCAGCCAAAGAGCAATCGAGTGCGCAAACACTCCGTGTTAGGTGAAAATCTCACTTGACATATAGTGTAAAACGTTCGTCTTCGATAACTCTATGTAAGAGAGCAGAGCTCCCGAGAGAACTGACTATAAAAATATCGAAAGAAGACGGGTTCTGCCCGGCTGACGAGTCTATAAGAACAAACACGTGTATCGGGCTGTACAAGAGCCCTTACCACACCACATGACAAGTTGCCTCAAATAATAATGAAAACATTCAAGTATTCATGGCTGTCAGTGGTATTACATCATGATGAACACTGAAAGATGTTACCGTTATCCGCTGTAGGAGTCGATTAGTTTGAAAAAAAAGAGAGACGCTTGAATTGTGAATGAGCGATTTTTATGAATCCGCGCCATGTCTTTTAAATCACCATTGAGAAGAAAAAGCGAAAAATACTTAGTCTGAATCAAAGCAATAATCTGCACGGTTTTGTACTTCACTCAGTCGAGAGAACATCAAGTGTTTGAACACTTGAATGTCTTTTTATTTGGCCGTGTTTAGAGGTGGTAAGATCTTATGATATACCCAATGATAAAGAGTGATGTGCAAAAAACATTTGCGTCAGGTGGATTCGAGCCCACATTTCACCGTATCCGGGGGCGCTTGCTCAGCCGTTGTACTACCGACGCCTGTTTTGACATCACTCTTTCTACGCTACCACAGACAACGTGTTTATAACGGATAACAGATAACAGATAACGCATTGTAGCGTGGAAAGAGTGTTGTGCAAAACGGGCCGCGGTAGTGTAACGGTTCAGCACGTGCACCCGTATAAAGGAGATGTGGGCTCGAATCCCAGCTCGCGCAAATGTTTTTGAACATCACTCTTTATCATTGGGTATATTTGCACGACTCCCAACTGAAAACTCGATGCCACGGTAATTTTTCTAAATTGACAGGAAACCGCCAACTAAGCACCATCAGTTCGAAACTTTGAGAAGAATGCTGTGGCGAAGATATTCAATTTTTAGCTAGTGCTGAAACAACACTATCTGCAACAACACGGAACTTTTTACTTAGCTTTATACAGCGTTCATAGAAAATTCATATCTCTTTTCTTCTCGTAAGTACATGAACAATATATTTTTCGAAAACATGGTCTGATCATCGTCTTATGAAGAACAGTTCTGTAAACTATTGTGCTGTCGCATGATTTCTTTCGTGATTCGACATTCTTGTCCACTTATAATGGAAAACACTTGATTAACAATATAATACCAACATGATCAATGTTATGCAACCATTTATTGAAAAAAATGTATACCGAGGGCCTAAACAGATTGAAGCTGATGGTGAAAAAAAAGTCGCCGGGGTCACCTTTGAGCTGGTTGTCTTCGAAATGCCTTTTTCGTATAAGCTCCATTAGGGTGAGGAAAAGATAATAATGCTATGAAGCAACATCAGGAATATGCGGTGGGTGTGGTACTGTGGTTCAATACAGTTTCTAAAAAAGTGGCGAGTCGAATCGAAACATCACTTTGCGGTAGTCCATTTCATTTGAATTCAGACATGTTTCAATAGAAATTACTCGATTTGAAGCAGGAAAAAAAAAGCTTAATAAAACAATAGTGCTGCAGAAAGCGACAACCCAATACAGAAAGAGTCCTACATCTACTAGAAAAATAATTTCGAAAATGACAAACTGTTGAACTAGCAAATTGGCAGTTAAGAAGTTGACATCTTTGCCCTCTATGTAAAGTATTCAGTAGAAGACTATTAGAAAGTGGTGAGTGTGTAAAAAAGTAACGCCTGACTCAAGAGAAGTTGAAATTTAGAATTTCTGACTTTTTTGTTGGGACTGTCGAGGCTTTAGCTGACTAGGTTGCAGCCAACTTGATTACTCTGAGCTTGGAATAGCTGAGATCCACCAGCCATTGGGATAGATTGTATATTAAAATCCTAGTGCTTTGTGATCAATAAAGCAGTATTTATTGTAAGGTTTAGCATTTTCCTTGAAAAAACCAGTGACGAAAGAAATTCGTAGAGGTCACGTGCATTTTGCATATTTCGTCTCCTACGTACACGTGCCGATGCATAGGCAAATACTTAGCTTGAAATTTCATCTTTCCAAGTCCACCTTTGGTAAAATTGTCCTTTTGAAACAAAAGAAAAAAACGAACCGATTAGTAATGCGAGCATCTCAAGAAACTAACTCACCGTGCCCTTTACTGCTTGCTAAATACTTCATAGATACAACATATCTGTGCCAATAAGAATCGCTTTCAAAAGACATTTCCAATAAGGAGACACGTCCGTTGTTGATGTTTTAAGCATTAGCCGATAGTATGCGTTAAAGAAATGTTTTAGAAAAGAAACTGATATACTCTAAGGCCTAGAATTAGCTTAACACAGTTATCTATTTATTTATTTGAAACGTCATCACAGTATTTTCTCGTTGTACGGATCCCAGTACTTCTAGCATTCGATTCGTTTTTCGTCTTCTTCTAGAACGTCGTAGAACAGTGACTGAGCGAGTCTCCTTGCAGTCGCGAGGATAGCCTAGCTGTGGAGTTCAATAGGGCGTTGTTTCTGTAACACAGTATGCAAAATAAACTCTTTTTTCTACATGTAATTTGTTTCTCTTCAATCTTGAAATTAGACACGAGGTTGTGAAGAACTTGTGAAGATCAAGATCTATTCCTTAAACTATTGATTCATGTTTTGTCTGTTTTGCTTTTTTCACAGCTTGGAGTACTCAAATTGTCACGAAATTCACTCAGTAAAACACTTTCATAATTTCAGCAATGTAACTGATGCGCAAAATTCGTTTTCATGGAGAATACTTTCGTTTGAATACTCGCTGCTTTATCACAGCATTCTAGTGGTTGTAACTCACATGGCACAATGATGTGGAATGAAACAAACATTAAACAGAAGATGAAGTTTTATTTCTACTCACTGTTTCGTACTTTGCGAGTCTTTCAGTTTTTATTGAAGATCAGCAGCACATATAACCTTACATGCATGAGGAGAATGAGAGAAATGGCGTATATCCCTCTCAATTCAATCCTCTCGAAGTGCTCCAGTCCCCTTGCTTAGGAGACGACGAACAATCAAATCAAGCGTTATAATGCTTCAAAAATGCCAAGCAAGAGCAACCGAGTGTACCACACCGCCGATCTAGTGATTTTTTTTCACTTGACGGCAACTGTGTAGATCATTTGTCGTAACCTACTTACTCTAAGTAGGTGGACTGGAGCACCCCGAGAGGATTGTCCAAAGACGAGCGTCAAGTTTCTTAGCATTCCTCGACAAGGATTTTGGAAGTTTGAAGAAGGGAAAAATTGCAGAAATGAAAACACTCGTCAATCGACAGACTGATTTGGTTTTTTAATAACGCAAAACAAGACTACGTAATTTTCTTACAGAGCACCAGAATCACCACCACCGGTTTAACCTTGCCAAAGGCTATGATTTTCACTATTCACTTAGTGCTCCTTTGGAGGTCCATGATTTTGAATCGTCTTAGGTGGCCACTACCTTATCTGCATCATGTCTTGTAATGCAAGCAGTGAATTCACAACTCTTAGACGCTAGGCTTTCCTTGGTGTTTCTAAGACGATGAGGTGAGACTCGTTATGTGACAACTGTCCAGACTTATTAGCTTCAAAACGAAATCTATGGTCCAAAGCAGCTTGATTGAAAACAGTTCAATATAAACTGTTACAGCAGATGAGAAGCTCTACTCCTCAGATCTATGATGACCTCAAACAGAATCATTGTAGCGCTAATCTGTCTCATGCTCCAATAGCAATAAATTCAAGTCAGCTCACTGTTTAGATAAAGTTCACACCAATGTAATACCGTATTCGTAAAAACTAACCAATGACGAGAATGAGTGGGTCCTAACCGTTTTATTTCAGTTAGGAAAATTCGAAGTGTAAGGTTTCATATGACTAAGGGAACGGGCAACATAATACTACTATGATAGTAGTGACGACGATAACAGTACTAAATATATCCTGAAGTTTAGCTAGAAGTGAGTTTAGTAACTAACCGCCAATGTCCTCGAGGACCATCCTAATCAATTATCTTGGAATTTCGAAAGCACAAAAATTTCCTCGATCAAGGAAACATAGGCCTAACGGTAGTTGCGAATGCACTTTCGTGATTCATATAAGGATATGCAACTATATAAACAAGCAAGTAATAACACAATAGCTACGTGGAGCACTAAAGACTTTATTACTACACTCAGGTCAAATTGCAAAACAGTAGAACAGAGAACAAGCAAAGAAAGACTTAAGATGATTTTTGAGCGACGACTGTGCAAACACTTTTCTGAACGAGGTAGACAACACTACAGCACATTTGTGAATAAAAAAAGGCGTGGTCTGTACATAGTGCTGCAAAAAACTCTAAACGGTTTGACTAAAAAAATCCACAAATTACAGTGATATGAAATCTACCATATCCTATAAGGGAATTTATACGAGGCAAAATGCATGCCCCACAGAGGAATTCTGAGGAAGGTGGGAATGATGGAGGCAATTCGACTGAATCCGAAGAATTCAAGAGCTGTTGAGACGCGACGAATATCCCTGGTAAGCTACCTAAAATCATGGAAGATTGTTAAAACCGTAAACAAAACGGATAGAAAGTAAACTATATAAATCCTTTGCGGACCATGAGGGCTATCATGGAGCGTACCCAGCTGGAGCACCGTTCCGACGGTTCACGCAGATTGGTGAGTGCTCCAATAGAAATTCAGGTTGATCAAGTTCTCAGAGAACGTCATCATTGAAGAACAAAAAAAAACTGATGAAGCTCACATATGATTAACTTTGGCAAGATTAACGACAATCATTCTAAAATCTTGCCTTTTTCAAAGGAAAAAACCTCTTCCTTGCGAAAAAAACTGTATTAACTCAAAAGTTCTTACGAAACGTTAAAAAAAATTGATTTTTTGCCGGAAATTGAAGTGCGGTCTCCAATCAACGAGATAATCGCACGTCATCTCATAAGGGTTTGAATACTTAAGAATTGGATTTTCAAATAAAGATTTCGATTAGTTCATATAAAATGACTCACCGTCAATGTCCTTGAAACCATATTCGTTAGCAAGGTCGTATGTCATCAAAACTTTTCCTGACTTTTTTTGTACTTTTGCATCTGCAGCTAACGCCACAACTGCCTTACCGACAAATTCGGTAGACTCGCTCTGCTTGAAAGCCCTATCCAGCTGATCCTGAAATAAATGTCTATGCAATGAATTTTAATCAACTGTCAACACAAAACAGATCGATACGGGACCACGATTCAACTACGGTCTCTAAGACGACATAAATTCCTTATTTTTGGATTGACCTGCGAGCAGAAGTAATATACATGTTTCTACTCCTAAACCTTAAATATGCTGGATCCTCCCTCTCTGCAAAGATTTTCTACATAAATTTGAGATTCTACCTTGAGAAGATGGCGTATCTTGATAAACAAATTACACACGAAGAAAAAGACTAAAACGTTGAGACGTTCGCGCGATGAAATTGATTTTTGATGCAGGTACGACTGACAGTCTACGAATATTGATTACTTATGCCGAGGTTGAATATAAGTCGGATTTCAGAATTATATTGCTATGCTATGTGGCAGCCAGAATGACATCACCTTCTGCCGAACCTAGTGCCGTCAAAAACTGCAGGACACATTGAACGGCGGTCTTTGGTAAACATATGTCCTGTAGAAAGAGCACTGCTGGTAAGATCTCTCATTCAAACGGTGTTCCACTGCATTAGATTCGACTTCATGAGAGGGAATAGCCACATCGTGAGAACAACCACCTGTAAAACCACAACGCGGATTAGTCCCACTTCAAAGAAGACGAAGACTTTGAAACATGAGCCGAAGAAAACTTATCGACTGCCTCGTGTTTGCTCAAAAATAGCAATAAAGAATGGACATATTGATAGGCTCATTCCTCAATAAATAAACTAGATACGATGATTGGTAATTAATAAACTCAATAGTTAATTTTCATCTTTCATCGTTACGTTTCGTGCCAGCTGTTTATGACACCAAATGTTGAAGAATGAATTGTTCGGATAAAAATAAATGACTACCAACGAAAAAAACACTATTGAGAACCATTCTATATAAAAGCGCAACACCGAATGATGTACTTTATCTAAGTAATGCTACAACGAATTCGACTCGAGCGACTACGACTCTTATCAGAGGATATAACAGTGGACTATCGACCTGGATCACCGACTCTGAGGAAGACGAAGGAGACAAAACATTAGACGGACAAAGTTTTTTCACGACCGCGTGATAGCTCATGAGTTAAAAAATAATTATTGAGCTGTCAAGCTGAGCTTGGATACTATATTAGTTTCAGTGATAGTTAAGTCGTTTTGTACACTTTGCGATAGAGTACTGCTTCTGGTCTCGTTTGATTTGACCTGCTACGCGGATTTTTGGAATAGGATTTATCCTTATAACGAACAACCTAAACATATCAAAATATATACACATATGTACAGCAACTAGCGAACTTAATCATACAAGAGAACGATAAAGTTGATGCCAAGGACAAGTGAGTGACGACGTCGAAAAGTGAGTGATTGATTCGAGATACATGATCGGAAGGGGTAACAGATAGCTGATATCTTGACACCTAGTTAACATTATCGACAGATGAGTAGAAGAAGATAAAGGAAACGAGTAAGCAATGAGATCGTAAAGAGTAATGAAGTGCCATTGTGGGCGTGATTCTCCACCATCGCCATCTTCCTTGACCGCTGAGCAACCATGTCGTCGACGGGTGTCGTCATCGGCAATGTTCCGGGTACATCGCGATCTTGGACCGATAAACACGCTAATGACGTCGCCTTCCGATTATTTGATGCAGTGTCCACAGGATACAATGTTATACTTATTCGATAAATTTAACATAGTGTTGTATTATCTATAATATGTACATGCGCGGCGCAAAGGAAATAGCAGGTGTTTAGCTGAACAACTGCTATACTCACCGCCCCTCGAAGGAATGGTGCACGCCACTCTTGATCTGAAGTGTTTTCGGCTATGAGGTGTAAGGTGGTGCCCCATTACCTCTCTGCTTTTGATTGGTTATGATCCCGTGTTAGTGACTGTATAGTCCGTATCGTTGTAGTTTCGCCTTATCGTGGACGAAGGTTATAAGTTTTTGTTGTTGACTCCGATGTGTCACAGTCGGTTACGGCTTCTCTACTGGTATAGTTGGGTGTTGTGTTGTTTTGTATTGTTGTGTGGTCTAGTTCTAGCGGAATCAGCATATTGATTGGACGTCTTATAGTTTTGCCATTTGGTAATGTGACATGGGCGTCTCTTACTACTCCATTGGTAGTGTTCAATCTCGTAATGCGTGCTATATTCCATGCGTGTCGTGGTAGTATTGGTTCCGATATGAGCACTACCTTTTGGACTCAATGGGCATGTTCTTTTAATATCGATGTAAAGTTTGTGTGATTCCCTTAGTCTCGTGAGATAGTGTTGACTCCATATAGTTCAATATCGTTCGGTCAATCTGTGGCTTGATCGTAAGACTTCTATCACCTGTTGACGTGCACGCAGTTGTACTGCTTCATGTGAAGGAAAGTATTCTTCGTCATTGGTATGATCTACAAATCGCTCGAAAGGATAGGTGAGGATGATGTCACGTCGCATGAAGTCTATCGGTCCCACAATAAAGAAGTCTTCAGGGTCCTCTTTTTGATAAGTTAGTGTGCGGCTATTCAACATGGCTTCCATCTCGATTAGCAGAGTTTCCAGTTCTTGGACGTCAAATATTTTGATTTGAGTGACTTTGTACAACGAATGTTTTATGGACTTTATCAGACGTTCGTAGAATGTCCTTTGCCATAGGGCGTATGGCGTGATTGTCTTCCATTGTTCCCTTCACTGCCATATTTTCGGCAATGAATTGTCGTTCATTATCGGGAGTATGAGTTCTCGCAGGAGATGTTCTGCGAGGAGAAAGTTAGGCGCATTGTTAGACGTAATTGTGTCCGGGGTTCCTCGTCTCGCGAAGAACTTCCTCAATGTTAAGAATAGTCTATTAGCTGACATGTCCTGTACCATTTCGATATAGAGTAGCCGTGTTGTAGCACATGTGAGTAAAACCCCGTGAGTCTTTATTTGGATATCGTTTTTTTTTTGTCGCTAATGGTCAAAAATAGTCTATGCCAACATGTTGAAATGGTCGCATTCGTATAACCCGTGATTGTGGTGAGTCCTCCATTTTCGTATACTTATAAGTGAGGTTATTCAGTTTTTGGCACGGAATACACCTTCTGTCAGTTTGCCGTGCCAGGTGTCTTAATCGTGGTATCCAAAATCGTTTTTTTACGTTGGCCATTGTTTGGCTTGCACCACAGTGATACGGGAGGTGAGCATTTTTCACTATTGCTTGAGCCAATGGAGTCTTTGGCAGAATTAAATTGGCAGTTGCGTTTCCTGTGGTAAAGATGTCCTACCCAGTCGTCCTCTGCAACATATGATTCCGCTCTCATCTTGGTAAGTATTTAGATTTTTTGGAAGTCTTGTTGAGTAACAAGTGTAATATGTAGCTAGGTGATTTCGTACTAGTACTTTCAATGCCATCTCGTAGTCGCCTGCTGTAATGTATTCTTCCGATGCGGCTGCAAGTAGCTCCGGAATACGTTGCTGTTTTTGGTCTCTCAATTCTCTGCGTATCCTCGAGGTTATTTTGTTGGTGAATCTTAGAACATACGCTATCGTGCGTTTTGCCGCTGTGAGTTCGTTGACTCTGCTACAGTCGATTGGTTCTTCAATGGGTTTGCTGGTTGATAGTGTCATCGTAGAGTTAGTTTTTCTTGGTTTTGTCAAGACTATTGTGGTGGATCTTTTTGGCTTCATCGCATGATAGGTCGAAGAGGTGATTAAGCTCCTCGGCTGTGTCTGTGATGAATTTGGGTCCCTTCCACCAGATGTGATCTTCCAGTTCCGTTTTGTTTAGCTTTCTAGTAGCGCAGTTTTGGTTGCTGGCAACGTACCTGCAGCGGAAGAGTAATTTTATGTGCTGTGCTATGCTTTGTATATCTTTTATTTGGCTTTTGACTAAAACACTAGGTGCCTTTTCCGTTTTTTCGGTCGTATCCGTCATAAAGCGACTTTCGAATCCGAAAGAACGTTTGAGGGGCAGTGTATATGGTATGAGCTAGTCGGTTTCCCATTGTCAGTGCATTCAATTCCAATTTTGATATAGTTGAAGTGACTTTGAGTGGATGTAATTTCGATTTGGCTGCTAATAGTTGTGAATTATTGTTCGCCCCGAGGTAAGCGCAGGTTGCCATGCAATGTTTGCTTGGATCTGCGAAGAAGCCTAATTCACTGCGTGTTCCAATTTGAGTGATTTTTCTCGGAATGGTGAATTCGAATCCATTGAGGTCTTCTACTATTTTAACCCATTGATCGACGCGCTCTGTGGAACGGTGTGTCTCATAATAGTTGAGGCTCCATGTGCTTTGCATAGATACTTTCCGTCGTTGTGAGCCATCTAAGTGGGTCATAAATAGTCGCAATTTGTTCGGCAATTGATCGCTTCGTCAATTTACTTTTCTTTGGGTAACTGCATGAGAGAAAGAGTTCATCTTCGAGTCCATTCCACATATTTCCTGGAACCTTTTGTCTCGTGGTTGATGCCAAATAGTGTGGGGGTATTTTGCGTAACTTCTACTCTCTGCTGATCATTTGATAAAAACTGTCGTGGATTCATCCCTAAGTCTTTGAAGATTTGTTTTGATCCTCTGTATGTCTTCAAAGCTTGCCACGTTGCTTTGGTTGTCATAATGACATTGTCGACATACGTATTTTCCAACAAGTCTTGGAATAGTGCAGAGTTTTTTATATAGCTGTTTAAGTGGTACTTGATAGTTCCTCCTAAAACAATTGGTGAGCAGTTGAGCCCAATGGTGACCCGTGTAAATCTATGAGTAGATTTCTTGAGTCACAAGGTTGAATGATGTCCTAGCTTCATAAAAAAACGTTTACCGTCTCTTTCTTGCTCTTGCATTCGTACTAGAAGAAAGGCATTTTCTACGTCGCAGATTAGCGCAATGTTCTCGATGCGGAATATTAGGAAAATGTCACATTTCTGCGGCAAAAGAGTTGGCCCTTGATGGAGGACATCGTTTGAAGACGGTGACGACTTTGAGTGTGCTGAAGCGTCGCAAACAATTCGTAACTTTGTAGTTTTCTTGTGCGAGAGGAGTACTGCGTGGTGCGGGAGATAGTGAATGATAACTCCGTTATTGGATTACGATTCATCGACTTCTTCTATAATGTTTTGTTGCAATTGTTTGGTGATAGTTTCTTGAAATTGGCGCAATATAGTGGGGCTGTCTCTTACAATAGCGAGTGTTGCCTGCAGTCTCTTGACTGGCATGCCTTTGTTGCTTGGTAATGTATGTGCGTCCTCCCTCCATGGCAGTTGCACGTAGTAGCCCTCGTGCCTTTTTTGTATCGTACTTTCAAATTGTTTCCAGACTTCCTATTTCGTTGTTGGCGCTCTTTTCTGTTGAAATCGGTGAATTTTTGGACTCCCGCGGATTCGAGGGGCAGGAATCGTTCCATAACTGTTCTTCCGTTGTTGCTCGAGAAGACCGAGTGGTGTGCGCAAAAAGCACCGTGCTATCATGGGCCACCATACAACGGTTGTGGTTGGCTCCTACAACAAGTTTTCCTAGCTTGGAAGGAATCAGTTTCAGTCCCGATGGTAATGTGTAGGTTGGCTCTGATTGATGCTGTAGTAAGGAGAACACATTAGAGCGACCGAGTGGGACTTCTGGGTGAATACTGTCTGCCAACGGGTCAATGGAGAGGCGTATGTTGTTACGAGCTGGGAGCTTTTGCCTTCTTCACTAAGTGGGATGCATTAGAGTGGTTCTGTGAGCGATTCCATAAACGTTATTATGATTTAGTGTTTTGTTCTCTGCATGATCGCTTTCAGATATTTAAATCGATGGAATCGATCGCGTGCAGTCGAAAACGATCGGTCAATTTTTTTTTGTAATGAATGATCGGTCTGACCCTCTGTCTAGCATTACATCTATTCGCTCCTTATTCTTAGTGTCTCGGTTAAGGGGTAAGCTTGTCTCATTAATACCTGTTCACTGGTCGTGTGATTGATGTTTGCTTGTAGCACTGTAGAATCTGTCTCCGGTCATTGATCAGTGGCTAATGCAGTGGTTCTTGTGCTGGCAGGTGGTTCCTTCTTGTAGGCTGTTGGTGCTCCTGTAGTTGCTATAAAGCTTTCTTTTTTCTTTCGTTTCGTTGGAGCAGATTGTTTGTTTGTAATGTTCTGCCTTCTGCATATAGAGGTATGTTGTCCATGCCTGTGAGAGATTTGGCAAGAGCCACCTTGTCAAGTGGAAGTATTGTGACTCTTTGATTCACAGTTGTGACATAAATCGCGTATTTGCTTGACGTTCAATCTTTCCTCTATGGTTCGAACGTTGTGACATCGCTTGGTGAGTGCCCTGCCTTTTCGCAATAGAAACACAGTTTTCTTTTCATTATTTTCTTGTGACTTGAACGAGCTTGTGGAGGAGTTCCAGCATTTATGTCCCTGAAATCATATTTGAAGTTGACTTCTACGCGCACTTGGTTTTGAAGTTCCTTTTTGATGTACTTTTTGATATTTGCCAGCATTTCTTATGTCAACCGCGCGCCTTCTCTTTGGCGTCTTTTCTGTATAACGTGGCGTTGCATATCCTTTGTGAACTTCTCAAGCAGTAGTTGTTGCAGAATCATACCATCTGTCAGTTCTCCTTTTTGGTTCAACTGGATGGCAATAGAATAAAGTAAGCCGCAAAGCTCTTTCCGGTCCCTTAGGCAAAAACTTTGAGCTTCGAGTGTGCATATTTTTTGCAAAAGTTGTTCGATGATGCTTTGCGAATTCCCATATTTCTCTTTTAATTGGGCTGTTACCAAGGGATAGCTTCTTGTGACGCATTATAAAGTTTAGCTGTTTCTTTGGGTTCTCATTAAAAAGCTTCGAGTAGATGATTCATCTTCAGAAAATCATCTAGGGATCTTGAGTGCACAGTATGATCAAATGCTCCCCAGAATGAGTCCCATGCCCAAGTTGGTTAAGATGGTACTTCGGCGATGCGATTAGATAAGTTGCTCGGTGGGCTAATAATGGCGTCCGTGTGGGTTTTAATTGTGCGCTCCAACTTATCCAGTTTCAGAAGTTTGGTTCATTAGACTGTTGTCCTATCAATTAGATCAGTTGCTTTTTCCGTACTAGCCTCGACTCGTGTTTGGATTTGCTCTAGTTGTGGTGTGTGAGAGTCGAGGCGATCTGCTGCTGTATTATAGTTGTCTAGTGCTATTTGGACAGCGTTCATTTCGTTTCGATATCAATCTTTGCTTGTTGTAGCTCATCTTGCAGTGAAGTGATGTACTTCTTACGATCAGCTTCTTCGGGTGGAAGCTATAGGAGGCTATTGATAAGGTCTTGGTGGTCGTCTAGACAGGTTTCTGGACGGTTAATAGTTTTTGTCAAGACCGCTTTACGCGCGGCAAGTGTGGGCGTCATGGGTGAGAGTGAGTGAAGTTGAAATACGAGCTTTGCAGCGTTATTTTGAGAATATTCCTTTATGAGGAGGAAACCCCGTACCTTTGCTCTTCTCAAGCTGAGGTTGTTCGCTTTTTACTGATAATGCCTTCGTTCGGCCGATGCACCGCTATTTCAGTTTCAGTGATAGTTGAGTGGTTGCTTGTATACTTTGCGATAGAGTGCTGTTCTCTGACTCATCTTGATTTGCCCTGTCACACGGTATTTTGAGATAGGATTTATCCTTATAAAGATTAATCTATATGTATCAAAACATATACACATATGTACAACAACCATCATGAGCATAACGATGAGAATTTAATCATACAAGAGAACAGTAAAGTTGATGCTAAGGACAAGTGATTGACGACGTCGAAAAAGTGAGTAATTGATTCGAGATACATGATCGGAAGAGGTAATTGATAGCTGATGTCTTGACACCTAGTTAAGATTATCGACAGATGAGTAAAAGAAAATAAAGGAAACGAGCAAGGAATGAGATCGAAAAGAGGAATGAAGTGCCATTATGGGCGCGACCCTCCACCATCGCCATCTTCCTTGACAGCTGAGCAATCACCTTGTCGACAGGTGTTCGCCACCGGCAATGTTCCGGCTACATCGCGATCTCGAGCCGATAAACACGCTAATCACGTCGCCTTCCGATTACTTGAGGCAGTGTCCACAGGATAAAATATAATACTTATGCGATAAATTTGTTTTACACTTTCGCCCTTTACATGGTGTTGTATTATCTGTAGTATGTACATGTATGACACAATGGAAATAACAGTTGTTTGGCGGAACAACTGCTATAGGGTGAGCCTTTTGGGGAAAGTGCATTAGTTGGTCTTAAGTGACTAATTGATAGGCCCAAAACATCAAGACGGTGAGTATTTTTGAAATGAAGTTTTTTTCAGATGCGACCCAAAAATTCATTTCTTACGTTTTCTGTTGGGGTTATGGAGACCTTTGATTTAATAATTTGCGAATCACTTTGACCTTTACACGCTCTGAATTTGGCAGACCTTTCAAACGCAGGCCAAAACGACTGTTGTAATATTCATGCCACATTATTGATTGTATTGTTATATACTCCTCTGATATTCTATAAATAATATCAATAACACCTCGGAACGGCTAAACAGAAGAAAATACTCATTATTCAAACTATGCCGAGGTTAATAGATATTCGCTCCTAGGGTTTCATTGGTCACTCGTTAGCTTAAGTTTCGATAATTCTGGAGCCAAGTGCTTCATAAAAAGATCTTCATATAGCTCGTTAAGAGCGAAAATCAAATTGTGTTTTGCATTGGGAGATGTGCACACGAAAAGCATGTGACTGTGTAGGGGAAATGATCATGTATCAGAATGTTCATAGAAGGCACAAAAACTTCTTCGAGTGAAGAAAATGTTTTCAAATATGTAGCGAAAATTGGGTCATTTTCAGCCATAAGGGGTCAAATGAAAAACCGACTTCATTGCTGGACATGAGCTTTTCATAAGAGTGTTAGAGACTGTTCGGAAGTTGAGACTTAAGAAGTTTTGACGTTGCTACAAAGAAAAATTTCTCGCTTCGCAACGCACATGCTTCTGGCCGGTCCGGCCCTCAGAGCTCTATCTTTGGAGTATTAGTGATCATTTGATAGCACAATCGTTGCCGATTCCAATGCTTTGCTTATATCTTGAAAAGAGCGCTTTTCCGAGACGCAGAAAGTAAAATATGCTGGATTCGCATGTGTGACCAAGGGGATATTTGGCCAATTCGTGTGCCACTGGTGAGGCGGCCACGTGCGCTGACTCGATGTCGTAAGACCGGTCCAATGTCGATCGATTACACACAACCCATAGGTTGGCATGAACTGATGATCTTACGTCTACTAATCCATTAAAATTCTAAGTTAGACCCATCATCAGCTTTGTGGATGGGTCAAGGGATTGAATAACGTAGTTTATGAACCAAGTACTAGCTCAGTTACTCTCGGTCCAGCTGCTTGCTGCAGTGGGAGTTTTTATGGACTTTTCATGGTTTTTTGGTTTTTTATGGAATATTCCTGAGGTATTCTCACGAGTTTGCAACACCGATACTGGGTGAAACAAGCATAAAATTTGAATTTTTCGCTGGTCCTAAGGAACTTTTTCCTCAGCCGCAGGTGGTATATGGAAATAGCTATTGGTAGACAGCTACCATTCTTCCTAAAACTCATACTAGCCTGTCCATATTGCTTTTTAATCTAGCCTGTCGTTAAGGAAATCTTTTCTTCTTCACTCTAAATATTGAACTCTCTTATTATTATACTTTCACCCTGCATCACAGCCCCTATGTCAGTGACTAAATATTGATCAAGATGAAGTAATCAGTGAATGTTGTTGGAGAGGTCCGTACACGATATTCGTTTACAGAGTTCTTTTCGAGTGTTTTCTTAAGACCGCGCTCAATTTCCAAAATATCTCATAATTCTTATCTAGGTCAACTTGTCATGTGGTCTGTGAAATGGGCACTTGTGTAACCCGATACAAGTGTTTCGACCTTGACAGTCTCGTCAGTCGGGCAGAACCCTTCGTCTCTTACCAATTCTCTGTGGGTGCTCCAGTTCCCAAACTAAGAGTAGGCGAACGATTTACACTACGCTGCTATCAAGTGAAAATCACTAGATCAGCAGTTTTGTACCACCGATTACTCTTGGCTGGTACGTTGAAATACATTATACCGCTCGTTTCGAGTGCTTTCTTATGATCACGCTCAATTTCAATGTATCCCACAATTTTCACCTGAGCCAACTTGTTATGGTCTGTTACTTGGGCTCGTGTACCGCCTGACACACTCGAAAAGAATCGTATGATATATTTCAATGTACGCGCCACTCGCAGTTGATTATGCAAAAACTGCTGATCTATTGACTTTCACTTGACATCAGTGTAGTGTTAATTGTTCGTCATAGCCTACTCTTGGCGTGGGGACTGGAGTACCCACAGAGCACTAACTAGAAGACAAAGGCTTCTGCCAGACTGACGAGACTGAAAGGCCTAAACCACGTGTATCAGCTGTACAAGAGCTTCTGTGACCAGCGAACCATGATCATCGTTGTAGCGAAAACCTATAGCAAATAACAATTACAACATAACTGCAATTGAAGAAACAACAATCACGACATGTAATGCAATGTTAACAGTTATGACGGCGCATTAGATGTGAGCCTAGTTGTAAGATACTCCAAGCTCTAGATCTCTAGAAAAACGAAGGGAGCTATATATCATAAAGAGCAATAACTATTCACATCGTGATACAATGACATGAACTACAGTACGCTATGACCAGGATAATCTAGAGCCAAGAGAGATGCAAGTTACAGCCGAAATCCAAGTAGCGTCTGTAGGCGAATGGAACTGCTGTGGGCGTGACTATCTGCCAATCGTCTGCAGTTGTTCTCCTGTACTTCACTGACAAAACACAATTTGGTCGCCAGCTGCAAGTCGAAAAACGAGCCGTCCGCCATTCGAAGACATTAACGGCTGCTATGACTCGTTGCGTGACTTTTTTCGGTTGTGTAGAATTAGTATAATAATTATTCGATGACATCCGATAGAACTAAGCGTAGAAGTGAAACGACGTTTTTTAGTTGAATTTATGTATCAATTTTGAATCTTCAGCGAGTGTTAAGGAACTTTTTCCTCAATCCAATATCTAATGTCATCATTCTTCCTACCAATCATTTCACAATGGGTCGTACTTGAACACTTCAAGGAAAGGTAGCAAAATTAAAAAGCTGTGGATTGTCGATTCAGCAACTACTGACTCTAATTTTTTTGTTAGGTAAGGAAGTTTGTAATAAAAAAATTATTTCCGAGTGAGATTTCTCGATCGAGCGGTGATCAGCAAAGAAGCTACTCGATCGACAACTAAGAGAAAGGCCACAACGAAGGCGAACAACTGTGAGCAATCGACTCAAGTCATCAGCATTACACAAGATGGAAAGCATCGAAATGCTAGCAGAATCAATTTTTATTGCCAACCTCGTGATTTAGAATCAATCAACAAAAAAATTTTGTACTCAATAAGCATGAGTGGTATGCAAGGCTTCAAATCTCAGACGGAATCGAACGCGCATTTCACCCTCTCGCGGGGCACTTGCTAGACAACTGCATTACAGAAGCTCCTGTTCTGCCACCACTCTTTCTGCGACAAAAAACTCTAATATCAACCATTCAACGAGCAACGCTTTCGCCTGGTTAACACATATCGATTAATCCCACTTAAGCTGACAAATATTGGATGCATGCGTAGTCGACGAGAATCCTTTTGTTCGAAAGAGTGACCAGCAGAGCAGAAGTTGCCGTAGTGAAGTTGATGAGGACGCGCTCTCGGAAAGGGTGAAATGTGGGTTCCATTTTGGTCCGAGGTTCACAATTCTGCATACCACTGAACAGTATTTGACATATAATTATAACATCACACCGTAGCTAAAGCAGCGGTTAAGTAAAGAAATCTTGTTGATTACATACACCTAGAAAACATTATTTCTTAGTATGGGGAGGACAGGGCAGGTCAACAAGGACTATTGGCTTTCTACAATGTGATAGCATATCTTGAGCTTTTCATGAGGTCTTTTATGGCACATATACAGTGCTAGACACGTGTTTGGCAATACAGCCTTATCAGTAGCACGATGTCTTTCATTTCAGCCATTTATTCAGTGACTGATGACTCTTTAAAAACAGTGCTGTACTGAGCAAAAACGTCTAAACGGGAAATGGTTTTTTCTTAAGCATCCAGAAAAGCTTCTAAAAAATAGCTATAGCGTAAAATGGAGCAGGTGTTCAAGGTGCAAAAATACATTAGACTGTTACTTTTCTTTTAGTCTTTCACACATAAAAGAACGCCTATCAATAATATGTACCAAACGGCCAAAATGTAGAAATGTGACTAGAAAGGGTATGAGATGTATTCGCTAGACTATATAGAAGAATAGCCATTTCCATTGATTACGAAGCATAAGCCACTCTGGTCAGTTTGGCACATACGTTAATCCCAAAGCCAAAACAGTACTTCGCAGCCACATAGAATACCCTCCAAGCTGCCCTTTATACTGAACAAAGTTAGTAACGCTACTCACAGGCACATGAGAAAACGTCGTTTTGAATATTCTGTAACAATTCTCTGAACTTCGCCTATTTCCTTCAGCTGTCAAATAGTTCGCAGCCGACTCTATGATCATTTTTGCAACTTAAACATTGTATAACCTGTTCTATTAAAGTGAGAAATATGAGTTCGGTTAGAATATATTTAATTCAATGTGAGGCATATGGGAATAAATACATTGGCGAAACGGATAAAACACCTTGTGATTAGTGTAGCTCCCCTTCTCCGATGAGCTAGTATCTCGTTATCCTGTGAACGATACTCAAATATGCATTGGTCGTTTCAGCTCTTGCCGTAGAGTCGAGGACTGACAACGAGCCTATAAATCAGTCTGCGCTGTAGGAAGCGAGTTTGGAATGGACACGCGTCGCGGTTGTGTCGCGGTCCACTCCTAAGCATAATAAAGGCCCCCAATCATCACGTCGCATCGTTCATTCGCTATGCCGCCCCGTAATCTGTGACATACTCCCATGATGTCGTCCCTGTCTTCACTGTGCGTGGTAAGTGACTCCAGAATATTCTGATTTTATGGTCATAAGTACTCATGTCCTTTTGTCACATATTGCATTCATAGAAGTGACTGGAGTTACATCGTTTGTCGTAATATTGTCATTCAGGCGGCCGAGCTCGTCACATCTTGACCAAATTTACGGAACTTGGTTGATTGAGTCGACAGAGCATCTCTCAATGCGCTATGCATGCCTTTCCAATGGCGGCAGCAATATCACACTACTGCTCAAGGTGAGTGCCTTTTTCTATTTTCTATATTTTAGTCAAAGATAGTTACTGGAGCAGTGGTCAGAGCGCATGTGGCGCAGTGGTTTGGGGTGCTCTGCGTCGCACACGAGGTCGATAGTTCGATCTCGCGGTTCCCTTCGAGGTCAGTACATTGGTACCACACTGGTCTCAGACTTGTCTGGGAGGATAAGCAACACTAACTTTGTGCAGCGGGAGGCTATCGCGAATCAGTTGAGGTCAGATATGCATTCAATCACCTCAAATGAAGTCATAAAGAGAAGCGAATGCATGGCGCATCCATCAGAGATTGATAAATGCCAAGAGCTTTATCCTTTTATCATTCATACTTTAGTCGGCGGCCCATCCATGCATTCACTCCAAGAGGATTTGAAGCATTTTCTCTTGAGCCACTAGCGTGAGATGGCAACAAGATTTTGTGGAGTCACCACAGAAAGAGGCTGAAGAATTGTGTGAGTTGACTCCTTCAACGAAAAAAATACGAAAGGAATTGAAAAATGTGCTATGTTCAACTCAAGCTTCCAAAAAGAAAATGTTAATTTCTATCCGTTTGGCATAGCATATCACGCCAGTACCAGATTTCTTTTGGCATTTTGCCAAATCAAATCACTCCACTTTTAGACGTACCTTATATTAGACTATTCGAATGACTCGACGAGATATTGATGCGTTTTGAATCTCCCAAGACTAAGTCCAAAGATCAAGCGGACGAAAGGCGTCCTGTCTTGTGTGGTGGTGAAGCATTCGATCATGCTGTTCATTTTGGATTTCTAGCGTTTGTCGAAGACGCTTTAAGAGTTTGCACAATCCTGTTTATGGCTCCTGCGCCAGCATCATAACAGTCGCTCTAAAATAGTTTTCTTTGTGATTTTGTGCCCTATGTAAGCATAGAGGTATACTTTGACGAACTTGGAGTTTACCATGCGAACTTGGAGCTCTACTTCTGTACGAACAAAAAGTGGACCAACCATTTCACCAACGTATTCATCCCTGCATTGCCTTAGATAAGATTGAGTGCATTGTTCTCGAATCACCAAAAATTCGGTGAATTCTCCTCAACTCAATGTGTTGCAAATGATTCTTGAAGTTGGAGAGCAAGGTATCGCTATTCTGTCTGGAATGATTAGCAGGATGTTTAGTCAGCAGCTTAGACTATTTGCTCTTTTGGGAGAATCCTATAAGTGCTAAATCGATAGGAATGACTAGCAAGGAAAGCGCTTTTTTTACAAAGGAGAGCTCCACATGTGATGATTGGGAACTCTAAAAACTTACCCCGGATGCATGCGAAAGCATATCACTATAGAGGTTGTTTTGAAAGTCCTACGTTATAGAAAAGGTGATTCCTGTTACAGTTTTACGAGATCGTTGTAATAAATATGGAAAAGTGCTGGAAATCCGTTGCTAGTCCAAACATTTGACTTACGCGTCGAAAAGTAAGGATTTTCGGATCAACTAAGCAATCTTTTCATAATCTATCAACTTGTAGCGTTACGCTTCTTCAAACTTAGAGTTTCATTATCTAAGTGCCAATAAAGTCACTGCGAAACTGAGACGGCATTATCGCAAGTAAAACGTTTTTTCTTTTCTTTAATAGCACGAAAAGAAGATGTCTTATGCTAGGGCCAAGCTTGGTATCACTATTTTCGTATTTCTCAGTCCATCAAATGATTGCAGAAACATTGGAAAAATAAAATATTCAGAATCCCTGAAAAATGTCTTTTTTGCGACAATGTAATTTCCCCGTTGAATTATTCGGGGTTTTAAGAAGCACTGGAGTTTAGTTTACTGAAACCTATGGAAATATTTGCAATAATATCACAGCATTAGTATTCCAATATTTGCAAGGCAATATTTTCCTAAAACCTTGATTTACGAGATTTGTACTGGGATACGCACTAATATAGTGGTGCAGACGGAGCAGTCACAAGTGATCGGAGGCGCCGCAAGGAGTCCGGAATTGGTTAAAGAGATGATGGTGGTGCATCTTTATCCTGAGACGTTTTAATTAGTCACGGTATCGTCATGAAAATGAAAATGAAATGTCACAGCGAAAGTACTCGTTGCTCAACATTTCAATTAAGACGATGCAGGAATGCATATTCATGTGCATTTTTTGTTTGTTCTTTGCAAATACAAAATAGTGTTTTACGCTCGGAATCAATTAACTATTCATATCAATGTGAAACTCAGAGAAAATACTATAATCTCAGTAGTTCGAACACCGCATACTTTTGATACCGTATAAACATATGAGGATCAAATCGTTGGAAAAAGGGGTAATCGCTTTGTGCCCGCATCAAAGAGCATTCAGAAAGCAACTTCAAATTTGACAAAATGCGCTCCGAAGTGCACAACACGCAAAAGTATAGCGTTAACGATTTCAAAGTAACTGTCAAGATCCTGGCTCAGGTGTCAAGAACATTAGCGCGTAAAGCACTTACAGCTTTTTTGAAGAACGGGGAAAACCCCACGGGTCAACCAGAAGAACGAGTGCTTCACTACCACGTAAGACCGGAGGCTTTTCATTGTTTTTTCTTTGTATCTGATCTAGACGGCATGTAAAAGCGCTTATAATCCGGCGAATCATTCAAATAGTGGAGTACAGTATACGTCCAGGTTCTAAAGGCGAAATCGCTGAAATCATCGCTACTACTGATGCTATTACTGCTAATACCTACCTTGCATCGGCTAAGTAAGATGAGCTTCTAAGATTTACACATATTGCTTATGGTTTGATTTTTAGTCGTCACACTACTACATGAATTTAATTGCATTGTGCCAATGCATGGCATATCAGATTAAATGCAAAGTTCTGCGTTTTTATTAAGGTCCGTTAGAGCAAATGCCTTTGTGTCTCACCCTTATCTCATGCTAACTAGCTGACTGTCGTGTGACTGTAGCAGACACCAGTATAGCCGTCATTTTCCCACGTGCAGAACCAGCTCTGTCAGTCCTCCTTGCTGTAGGGTAACGTTGCCACCATATCTTTCTTTTAAAGTTCTCGTGAAGAAATTAGGTCACCGAGTCTCTCTTCTTCATGTCGTGCTTTCCACATTTGACAAAATCTAGTCCATATCGATTTTAGTCCCTCGGTTGTCATTAAAACGTAATATGCGTTCGGAATAGCTGATAATTAGTTGCTTGGGGCTCAGAATGGCGTCACTGATTTCTAATCGTTGAAGCAGGTCAGAATTTTAGATCTCTCCTCTGACTTGCGAGATACGGAAAATCCTGATATCGGTGACTTTTCATCATCTTGACTTCACGGTCTGGATAAGTTTGCCTTCAGGGTCGGTGGATTGGTGCCGAACTTGTCATGGAGGAAAAGCAAAATTGACCCGATACAGCGGTAGGTCGTCGAGGGTCATTGCAAAGGCCAGATTTGCATTCCAATCGCCTTAAACAAAATTGACAATTGAAGACGAGTTTATGACGCATCCCTCAGGAATTGATCAATGCCGAGAGCTTCACTCAAGCATATGTAGTGCTAAACGACAATCTCTTAGTGCCTTATCATTTTTTCCTTTAAAAAACCTTTTTGAAAAATGGCTTCAGTATCAATCGACAAGGTGTATAGGAATAAGAATTCAGGGACAAATCGCTGTCAGCGGGTTCTGAAGCGATTATCCCGCTCGATGACAGGCGGCACTATAGTATTGTATCGCTTCAATGGTTCTGCTCTATTTGAGGACCGGCGGGAGGACGCCACCTCATCGAATGGGATCCATCGGGCCTAACACCTTCACTCAATTGAAGACGTCGTCAGGTACGATCTACATGAATTCTTCTATTCTTGTAAAAATGAGAAGAAAAGTTTGAGAGCTAATCTTTCTATAAAGCTTCACGAGGTTAGTATTTTTTTCCTGTTCGATTGTTCTTCTTTCGGTCGATGGGTTTTCTTGGTTTCTTTTGGCTGACGTTTCGACAAATACGCCTTCTCCGGAGACTGAACGTCCTATTCATTGTAACGTTACCTATAATTTATGTATTGGGGAAAAACGAAAATCCAGGGCAGTAATATGCGATAATTGATTCAGGGAAAACCACGCACCGTATAATCTGGTCCAGAAGCCCCCAAATGAGCAAAAAGGGAAAGTGCCTTAACATCACCAATTACATGGCACCTTATCTCAAATTGATTTTCTAGCCTGGGTATCAGCTGACACCTATTGCTAACTTGACCCTGTGACATGGGGGGCGGGTTCATATGTCACCCTGCGTTAACAAGATAGGTAGTTCCTAGACTACATTACACGGTGAGTGATTTTCCCTTAATCATTATCGCTTATTAATGACCTCGATTTTCTTTTTTCCACAATACATAACATAACTAACGTTACAATGTACAATAGGCCCAGGGTCTGAAGAATGTGTATTTGCCGAAACGTCAGCCACAAGCACTTAAGAAAACCCATCGACCGGAAGGAGGAACAATCGATCTGGAAAAAAAACCGACCTCGTGAAGCTCGAAATAAAGATTAGCTCTCAAACTTTTCTTCTATTCTCTTTTCTTTGAGCACTAGTACAGCAAGATGCTGAAGCTTTTGGCGTTAACCAGAATTTATGAACGAGCTCAAGTTTGCTATTTGTACACGTTGTAGTGGACAATCACGTTATTACGGCATCTAAAATAAATTTTAAGTGTAAAATGTCAATACCATTAATTACAATTTTTAAAGCAAAACGCTAAATTCCGATCTGAAATCACGAAAAATTTATATTTGTTTAGAAAAAAATCAGATATTTCTGCTATAAAACTTCTATTCATAATTATCCACACAGGTCAGTAAGCTGATTGGAGATGTCATGCATTAATGCACGCTCGGTGCCCAATTTTCGATAAGTGTTTGAATAAATGCGTTACCTCATTTATATTCTGATTTCAAGGTCCTAATTATTTGTTTCTTTATGTCACATAATGCAGCCATAGAAGGGATTGCCAACACGCCGTTACCGTAATATTGACATTCACGTTTCCGAATTCGTTACATTTCAGTTATGTTCACCGAACACTGTATGACACGGCACAGCGTTTATGAATGCATCACGCTTGATTTGCTGAACACTCTCAGATTTATGAAGTCGTTTGACGCGTACCATGCGATCACTATAGTGTCTGTAGGTGAAGTACTCATCGTGTTTCATATGCCTTATAAGTTATTTTGAGCTATGCATGTGGTCTGTTATGGAGACACATACACAGAGCGTTACATGTGCATCGAACTTTCAGCCTCGTCAGTTGCACGGTGGCTTACGGTATAACCAGTTCCGGGGAGAGACATCCCCTGCTAAGAGGAGTTAAGGTCATACACTTTCACGCTCCATTAAGTGAAAAAAATTACCTAGTGGGCAGTGTGATTGTGGTCTAAAGAAACACTCGAAACACTGAAAACGAAAGGTATGATATTTCACAAATACCAGTCAAGATCAATCGAGTGTGCATCAATAACTATTCATTCATTTTTTACTAAATGGAGCGTGTAAATAGTACAGCTCAACTCTTCATAGCAGGAGATGTGTACCCGCGGAACTAACTGTACCGTAAGGTACCGTAAATAATTTACTAAGCATATAGAATTTTTTAGCCTGGTCCTATAAAACGCTCAAAGAGAAAGGTGTCACCTTTCAAGTCATTTCTAGAGGTTCTTGAGCATTTTTAAGCTTATTTCCACCTTATGGCGTTGAAAATAGGGCGGATTTTCTATACACTTAGTTGCTTACTCTCTACTTATTATTGATAATTAAGTAATTACTAATTTCAATGCGAAGGGCTATTGGGTGGCACTATAGGTGTTGATAGCACGCATGCTTTGAATATTAGATGGCAAGTATCGAGAGTTATCTTGCAGAAATAGGAACAGTCTTGTGACACAACTTAAGAAAAAAGTTAGTATCATGGAAATAGTGATTCATAAAGCAAATGGTTGAGTGCTCTGACGTCATTCGTCTAGAAAGATGAGATGTTGTATGCTGCTAAGTATAATTCAGATCAACCCATAGAAATTCTGTCCTTTTCACGTTTATATGTTACTTTCTCTTTATGTGGATTCTCAACCGTATTTGCAGACTCCAGCAATGATTACACTCGTCCCAGTAGCATGCCAATGCATCCTAGTGAGTCCGCTACTGTAAAGGACACGGAGTTGATGGAAACTTTCGTTTCATTCTACAGCATGAAAAGGTATAATATGGAAGCCAAAAACTGAAATAAGCATAGAGGGATTTGTCATTCTAATCATTACCTAATTTCTTTACTTAATTTGACTGTTCAAATCTACTCGTTATGCAAAAATAAGAGTTCTGTAAACTAGTGGATCATTTCACCGATTAGTATGCGTCTTGTAGTTCGTAGGAGTATTCATCATTTTGAAGCACATTGGTAACACCGTGTATTTGTAGACAACATTCTTTATAAACTAGCGAATGTTTTATGCCTCTTCCCAGGCGCTCATTACTGGCTTCTAAACTTCAAACATTCTTATATATTCTGCTTTCGTAACTTGTATGTTTTGTGCTTTGAAAGACGATTGAACTTTCAGTGCACTCTCGATTTTGTTTATTGGTGGTACATAAACAACCCGTGACTGTCAGAAGTCAAATGACCCCTCTTTGTACTCATGAGTTGGTCACGTAACTGAGCTTATTTTGATATCTGCCCTATTCATGTGAAAGGACTACCAATGTATGTTCCATAAACTTGATCTAGAATCTCCATCCTTAGCTTTAAATCCTTTTTACTCTGGCCGTAAGGTGGTCCCTTAATAGAGTAATTATCGGAAGTTTTATCTAGGCTCCCATTTGGTAATTGGCTTAACTAATATTCCGTTGTCTACACTGTTTGTAATCCTTTTATAAATCCTGTTGCTGGTGCTTAGTGTTGACGTTAAAATAAATGATAATCCAAATACGAGGAGTTCGATACAGAAGCGGTTAATAAAAGTCTCGCGTGGCAAGACCAGCTCAGACAACACAAACTCTTTATCAACTTTCTTGCTACAGCATTTTCTTCCATAGGTTCTCGTTCAGCGACAGCGAGATTCGTCGTTCATAATTACGAATAATGTGAATATAACTGATGGAAAGGTGATCACCTAATACAATCACTTGCAAAGCTATGGAGAATCAAGATCGCATTTCGTGTAAAATCCGTTAAATTAGGAACTGGATAAAAAGCTAAAATATAAAAAAAAGGGTAAAGCTCTCGGCGTTGATCAATCCCTTAGGGATGCGCCATGCATTCGACTTCAATTTCTAACTTCGTTTGAGGTGACTGAATGCATATCTGGCCTTTTACAATGACTCGCGATGGCCTCCCGCTGAACCGAGTCAGTGCTGCTTATCCTCCCATACAAGTCTGAAACCTGCCTGTACCAATTTACCGACACCGGAGGGATGGATGGCTTAGTTCTAAGTTTTGTTTTGCTTCAAAAGTTTTGCAGATAACTCTACATCAAAGGGTATAATAGAACATCAAAACAACTCTAAAAGCGGAGAGATAAAAAGAATTTTAGTCTGATAAAGTGATAACATGTCTTGAGCCTGTTGTTATGACGTCTAATATGGGTACTTACGTAATAGTAAAGAGATGCCTGTTTCGCCCTTTAGAATCCTAATTAGCACATTCTTCCTCGGTTCAAGTGATCCCTATATAAAGGAATTGACACCGAATAATAAATCACCGCAAGTCAGGTGACAGAATTCCCCAATATTACAGGGATAATAGTTGAGTGTTTGCTGCTGGTAGAATTAGTCACCTCCTACTCTTGACCGTTATACCAACCTCGCTCAAAATGATAATAACTTAATAATATGACGACATGTTTTGAGCCTGTTCTTATGAGGTCTGGTATGGGCACTTATACAATTTGTCAGCTGACTTGAAGTAGCCTATTATTCAGCGCCGATTCCTTTATATAGGAGTATGCCCCAAAGGATCGGGTGAACCGAGCGAGGACTGTGAGATCAAGGAGTGGAAGGACGAAACTGGAGCCTGTTTAGCACTATATAAATGCAAATTATCACACCCTATAACAACAGGCTCGAAACATGTTACGTTACCAGATTAGTATTGTTTCGAGCGGGGTGCATAGAGACGGTAGAGAGTAAGGTGAAATGTATTCCATTTAACCATTTTGGAACCACCTGTACCACTCATGGTGCATGCATCTTTTCACAGCTTTCTCGTCAAGCACAGATTTCTCATCAGCCTTTAGGCAGTCGTGCGATAGCTAAAAAAATTGTGGTTCTAAAAATGTGCATGATTTTTTGGAAAAGCTTTCTATTGAGCTGCAGTAGCGAAGAGAAAATTACGCTTTTTTGGAGTGTTTAGTGCATTTTCCGCTCCTGTATGCCAAGATCTTTCACCAGACAAAGCTTTTTCACTATAGATCTATTCCGTACTAGATAGTTGAGAAATTGCAAGTCTAATACTTTGCTTGATTTATAGGAATGCTTTTTATTAAGCTGTTGCATCGAAGAGAAAATTGCGTTATTTCTTCAGAGCGTTTAGTGTGTCTTACACCCGTGTTTGATTGGCTTTCTTACCAAACAATTCATTCACTAGGTTTTAGTGATCATCCGAAAGCTTGAAAACGTCATTTCTATCTGAAAACTCAATTTTTGATTAAAGTTTTTATTGTGCTGTGATAACGGCGAAGAGAAACTTCATTTCGCGTTTCGCTTTCGGGACCAAGTACACTAACAGTGGTACACAAGCTTTTCGTGGTTTCCTTGTCGGGGACAGAGTTTCACTAAGATCTTTCTGGAGAGCTCTTGCAGCGAAGAAAAACTTACGATTCGTCTGTGAAGTACATAATATATATTGTACTTGTGAGTGCTCGGATATATCGCCATGCAGAGTATTTTTGCTAGAGCCAACAACCTTAGACGGCTTGGAAAGTAGTAGTTCTGATACCAAACTTGATTCCTCGATAGAACATTTTAATGAGCTGCACCGACAGCAAAAAGAAAATACGTAATCGAGGCGATGCCATTTACTCTTATAAGAACGGTGCTATTGAAATGCTTCAGTTTTGTCTATTTAGGTAGGTGATGTCTATGTGATGAAAAAATTACATTTGTAATTAATATGGAGGAAGGAGCGACTTAAAGAGCTTTCAAAACATCTAAAATGTACTGAATGAGTGAAAGAGCACTAAACTCCGTGCCAGAGTTTCAACCCCACGATTTTCCCTGCTTCAGTATAAATATTAAAAACCTGACCATTACGTGAGCAGGGTTTCATAGACCACAGATTATTATTGAAATAGCAGTCGAAAGCTTGATGCTGGAAGAATTTCATTTTTTGAGTGAGAAAAAAACAGCTCCAGTTTCTAACCTTTTTCAAAAATCAAAGGCCGTGGATGTCGTTCTACACTCCAGGTTATCGAGATAAAAGAACGAGTCATGTATCGCTTCTACGACAAGCGATGGGCGAGAGTCGCAACCGACTAAATTCTCCGCAATGTCAGGCGCTCCACGGTGAAACCACCGGCTCAAATGTTCGTTTTCTTCACGATAGAGGATAGATACGTTGATTAGCGAAATCCCAAGACCGACAGTCAATTAACCACGGCATAGTATGATTAGATTAATATTGTTTCTGTTCAGCAGTACCGAAGTTTTAAATACACTATTTATTGATTACTAGTGATACAATCAGTGAAGTGAATCAATGTACATAAATATCACAACAGTCGTGGTGGCTTACGTTTCGGCAAGTTTCGCCATTTTCGGAGCCTGGAAAGGCCAAACTGATTTGCAGATCAATCAGTTAAAAGCCTCCATGACCTCAGCGGAAAATGTACGAAACGAATTATCGCGTCGCACAGCAAAAACTTTATTACAGAAACACACGCACCGCTCAGACGCGTTATTATGAGGCACTCTTTTTTCGGTTCATTTTTGGGCCCTTACTATGTAAGCGATAGAAGAATGATATGATGCTCAGCGAATCCCTAAAGCGAAGAGGACCCACTGGGCTACTCTTGCACGCGATAGGGAAAAATGGATGAGTTGCTGGTACCCGCTCGAGTCACTCAAAGATCAACGCGACGACAGGTTAACTATATATCCAGAAGGCTTCCAAAGCTTTACGCACGGATGTTTTTTGTGGAAGCACTGTGAATCTGGTGTCAAAATCTGCCCCTTTATGGATGGACGTGGACGGCTCAGCTGACCGAATAACGCGGTTTTTTGAACTTGATACTAATCCAACTACTAAAACACATTCCAGCCCATCTCACTGATACCGCCAAAATTCTCAGATCGTCTACGTAGCGCGTCTCCCAACGACGCGTACGTAATGGAATCTTTCGACGTGACCGCTCCTTACACAAACGTGTCAAATGAGTCTGCAATGCAAGCCATATGCGAGCTTCTGACGGAGCACGAAAGAACCACGAAGATGTATGGCTTCTCCATTCGGCAGGTCACGGCTCTCTTCAAAGAGTGCCTAAACTGCTTATTCTCTAGATGGGTAGAACTATTTGCGCAGATCAGAGAGCTGGCAATAGAACAACGACTAGCTTCGACCTTCGCTATCGCTTTTAGGTCTAAAGGACGCTCCAATAATCTATCGCCGGCCGTTGCTCTACTGTAGGTATGTAGATGATTGCTTTATGGTCTGCTGAACAAGAGAAATGGGACAAATGTTTTGAGTTCTTGATTAGTCAGTCAGAGTACATAAAGTTCACCTGTGAGAAACCTATGTCAAACTGGCTGCCATTTTTTAACGTTCAATTTAACCCATCTATGAACTCCTACAAAACAAAATGGTGGGGCAAGCCGAGCAGCAAAAAACATCCTGATCCTTTACCTATCTTCTCATCCGTCGCACACAAAATGCGCACTTATGAAAAACATGTTTCGAACAGCTGTTAGTGTGGTGCACAGGAAAAGAACATATAGGTAGAGCCTCTAAGCTAGGCTTAAAAAATAGCCATCTCTTATGATTACAACACGGTAGGGGCTCCTCAGGTTAGGATTAGAGGAAATTCGGCAACCCCAAACGGAAGGCTTGCTGTGGATAAAGTTTCATTCATCCTGCCCTTTATCTCTATTGAAGTAAGTGCAGCAACATAATTGCTGCTTGAAAATAGCTGGTTTGAATAATTCGGTAGCAGTAGTCGAGATGTCACCGAATACACTAAAACGCCAGTCAGTTCGCAACCAACTGTATGACCGCCTATGCGAGACGAAGGACTGCAAAGTCTGTCCAAACGCAGAGGCGGCGATTGCATAAAATCTGGTACAATTTACCTGATCTCTTGCGAGGCATGCGGGGGAAGAATATATTGGCTAAACGGGTAAACCACTCTGCATCCCTGTAAAAGAGCACTAGCTGGGAAACCCAATTCCAACCAAAAACCCCATTAGGCACGCATAAGGAGCAAAAGCTCAAAGGGGCTAATTTTGACATTAACTTCACGGTTCTTGCATCGGAACTAAAATTATCTGCTCGTGAGACTTTGTAAGCCTTTTGGATAGATAGTAAAGGCCAAAAATGAACCGCAAAGAATAGTGCCCTCATAATAAGGTGTGACTTCGCACCATACCTCAGACTTATATTCCCGGCCTGAGCAAGCACAGCCTCACTTGCGCGCTGACTCAAAGTGACTGGTCTTCAATAAATAAATGAAAGACCTGAAACATCTAAGCGGGTAAATGTGTTTTGTAATGCAGTTTTACTATGCGATCTGAACAAAAAATCAGAAAATTCGTTCCTTACGTTTTCTGCTGAGGGTTGTGGAGGCTGTTGACTGAATGATTTGCGTACCAATTTGACCTTTTCAGGCTCTGAAAATGGCGAACCTTGCCAAAACGTAAGCCACTATTTTTGTAGTATTTGTGCTGTATTTACTCATCTTTGTATTGTACTGCATTACTAGTATCCAATGAATACTATATTTAGCACCTCAGAACTGCTGAACAGAAGTAATATTGATATATCTCTACTATGCCGAGGTTAATTGATAGTCCGTTCTTAGGAATTGCTATAAGCAGTAAAAATACTAGAAATTTCAAGGATAAGGTCGAATAGTGAGAAGACACAAAGCCGTAATGGAGAGAATTGAAAGACATCTATTACCTATGGACAAGAAACTCCAAAAGGAACACGTATAATACGGAAGTGTATTGGGATCTTTTCAACGTTCCATAAACGAAAAGGTCAGTGCCATCATGTAATGTTATTGTCAAATGAGTTCACAGTACAACCACATTCAAACTATTTATAGAGCATAGAGAGAGAAAAGATATATCATCGCTCGGCGGTTCAGCAAAAAAATCACTTTTTCGGAAAGTGTTTTACCTGGTCAGTATTCGTGGGTCGAGGGTGTGTTACATGGACTGAGGGGTTGGCCATAGGTCAGCGTTTAACCCAGGCCTTCAACCACCATCGCGTCTACGGTGCATCCAGATTCTCGATCATTAGGTCCTCTTTGTTGTCAGTGCATCGAAGACTCCTTTTCACTGCTTTTCTCGAAGAATATGGTGAAATAAATGGTATTAACCAT